>PVJS01018262.1:0-35101 GCA_004027185.1 Glis glis | reverse complement strand
GGCCGGCGCGGTCCGGCCAAGATGGCGCCGCCGCCTTCCCTTAGGTAAGGCGTTTGGCGCTTTTTACTTTCCTCTGTTTTGTCTTCTGGCTCTGATTTCGTCGCGTTTCAAACTTTTCGTTGTTTATTTCAAGTTTGTGTTGCTTTTCTTCTGTGGAGAGGTTGCTTTCACAGCGAATGAGGTGTGCGTCTCAGAGAGACCATAGCGTGGTGTCTCCCTTGGACGCCATCTTGGATCCCCTTCCTCTCATTTGAAATTTTTGAAGCACCCGGCTAATCAGGATGGTTCAGTACTGAGGGTATTGCTGCAAGTCACTGGTCTCCAATAACAATCTTATTTTACAACTAAGACTCAGAGAACAGAAGAACTGGCCCACGCTCACAGACCTGAGAATTTCAAAGCCAGGCTCCTAACCAGGCCCCTTGGCCCAAAACTCATTCCATTCTCACGGTGCCTCTGCCTGCCCAAGGCTTCCTAAGGCCCACCATCCCACTCCCAGAGCGTAAACCGCAGTAACCAGACAACTCACAGAATGTTTAAATACATTTCTCTCCCTTTTACTCTAAAAAACAAAACAAAACCCAAAACAGTTGACAATGATAAACTGCGCACTGCAGAAAGCTTCCTGGGTTTCCGTCTCCCCACCCCTCCAGACATCACCATACACCTTCAGACACCGTCATTTCCCCTCCCCTGAAAATCCCCAAGAAAGTGGAGACCCTCAGACAGAGAGAGGAGGATTCCCAGTCCCAGACCCGGACAGCTCGAGGCAGTGAGGAAATAAATTAGGGGGCGGGAGGCTCCTAGCTGGTGTTCCCCAGCTCTGTCTCGCAGACCCAGCGGTAGGGCCTCTGGCAGACGTCGTCATTCCAGCGACCATCGTTGGTGAAGTGGGCACAGTCCTCGCCTCCGCCCAGCCCGTGCCCATGCCAGTTATCCGGCTGGTCTGGTCTCCAGTTCCTATGGACAGGAGACAGCATGTGTCCCGGGAGTTGGACTCCAGCACATCCCAGGAGCCCCTCCCGCCTGGGCCACAGGCTGGGAAGCAGGATGGTCACAGAGCTGCGGGAGGGGTGGTACACAGACTCACTTGAAGCCTGTCTCGTAGTCAGACCCGTCCACCCATTTCCAGGGCCCGTTTTGGTCCGTTAGGCCCATCCAGGTGTTCAAAGGGCCCATGTGGTGCTGGACAAAGTTCTGGGGAGAGAAAAGAGGTCTTGGTGGCCTCTCCTTAGACCATCCAGCCTCCCCAGAGAGGCTGCCGGCCTCACCTGCTCCTCCCTGGAGTTGACGACCACCAGATGGGCATTCTCCAGCTGGCAGTACTTGTCGGCCTCAGGCCAGGGCTTCCCGGAGTTGGAGAACCAGTAGCAGCTGCCCTCATACTCCACCCAGTTAATGGGGCAGCAGGTATTCTCGGAGCCTGAGCAGAGAGAGGGAGGGTGGGGGCTGAGGCGCTGCCTGGAGGAAGATGTGAGCAGGAAAGCGGGGTGGGGAGCCCCCTCACCATTGCCCTGGAGGACGGCCATCTGACAGCTCAAGCTTCGCAGGTCAGATACAAACTGCTTCACGTGGAGCAGCAAGCTGGAGTGATCTGGGCAGAGGGCACAGGGGAGCCGAGCAGAGAGGGAACCAAGGTCAGTGTGATCATGGGTCTGTCATCTCACTGGGAAGACCAGTCACAGATGCCCCAGCCAAAGCACCTCAGTTGGACCTGAGAGACACCCTACACCCACACCCACACACACACACACACACACACACACACTCACACACACACTCACACACACACTCACACATATGCACGCTTGCTCTGACCTTCACTCAGGTCCTGCTGTTGTTTCTCCAGCTGGGACTCCAGCAACTTCATCTTCCTTCTCACATTGCCTCCTGGCGGAGAGACTGGCTCAGCGTCCGGATGTCCCTACCACCGCACGGCCCCGCCCCCAGCCCCAGCCCCCTCACCCTGGGCGCTCAGGGCCTTGACCTCCGCTTCAGTGCTCACTGTGAAGTTGCTGAAGGTCTCTCTCAGGGCCCGCAACTCCCCCTGCAGCTGGGAGTCTGTGCAGGAGAGGGCGTGGGTATGACAAAGTGAGGCGGCCGTGTCCACCGTGGGCACCCCGCACCCCTCACCACTGTCCTCCACCAACATCCCCCCTCCGGATATTGCTCCCTCCTCTGCCCACCCCTGGGCACCCACTTTGGGAACCGATCACACAGAGGACCACCAGCAGAAGGAGACTGAGGCCCAGGGAGAGCAGGAGGAGCCGGGGTCCGGAGCAGAGGCGCCGCAGCAGAGGCTGGGGAGGAGGCGGCCCTGCAAGACAGGGTGTTGCGAGCTCAGGGACAGACCAGCCTGGAGCAGCGCCGGGGACCTTGGAAGGGAGCTGGCCATGGCTACCCTAGTAGACTAGGAGGGACCAGATAAGTTTAAGAAATCGGGGCAGCGGGCGACTCCGAAAGGCCAGAGGCGACGGAGGTGGGCAGGGGAGAGCGAGCTGCACAGGGCAAAGCTTTGACCTTTCTCGCACCGCCCGGGCTCTGAGCCTTTGCTGACACCTGGTGGCACAACTGCGTCACTGCCGCTACGAGCTTCAAGGGGCCACCCGGGAATCGCTGCTCCCCATGAAAGTGGAGAGGTCTCCCTCGCTCCATGAATTCCACCCGGCTTTATCTGCGTTCAGGGAGAGAAGGCAGGGTTTCTCCCACCCAGGGAGGAGAATGGCACTCAGCCCTGTCCCTGTGAAGGAGTGGGGGACCTCCCCTCCCCTCCTGCTCCCCAGTACCCCTTCCCCCCAAAGTGAATTCCCCTAGGCCAGAAGAGCTTCATCCTTGCACAGAGAACAAAGAAGTGGAGGCCTCCGAGGGGGCTTGTTTGGGGTGCAGGGGGCCTCATCCTTCCTCATAGCAGAGACCCTCAGCCTCCTTCAGGTACCACCCAGCTGACCCCAACACCACATACACAAAACACGCACCACACATGCACAACACACACCACATGAACTACACATGCACCACACACACATAGACACCATACACACACCACATAGACACTGTACACCACACACACCACATACACTACACACCACATACACAAAGCACATAGACATCACACACGCACCACACACACTACACACACCACACACACCACACATGCACTACACACTACACACACGCACATACCACACAGACACACTACACATGCACCACACATACCATACACTATACACACACCACATCCGCTACACACCACACAGACACATCACACATGCACCACACACCACACACGTACCACACACACACACCACACACACAAAGCACAAACACACCACACATGCACAACACACACTACACACCACATACCACACACAAAAACCACACAGACACACAACATATTCACCACACACACGTACACTACACACATAGCACACACTACACACAACACACATACACGCCACACACACACTGCACACACCACATATACCACACACACACACCACATATACACATGCCACACAGCACACGGCACAACACACATACCACATGCAAAAAACACACAGGCACTACATGTGCAACACACACCACACATGCAGCACACCACACACCACAACCACGCACTGGCCATGGCTCCCCATGTTGAAAGAAGAAAGGAAGGGGGGCCTAGCTTGAGAGGAATGGACAAGAAGCCCATCTTTCCAGCCTAACAGGGGTGGCCCAGCCTCCATTTTCTTTTCTTTTTTTTTTTTCTTGCGGTACCGGGGATTGAACGCAGGGGCGTTCTACCTCCGCGCTACACCCCCGGCCCTATTTTTTTTTTATACTTTATTTTGAAACCGGGTCTCACGAAGTTGCAGAGGCCTCACTAGGTAGAGAGAGAGAGAGAGAGAGAGAGCTGAGGCTGGCCGCGAACCTGGATCCTCCGGTCTCCGCCTCCCAAAGTACAGGGATTACAAGCGTGCGCCACCACGCCCGGCCCAGCCACCGTTTCCCGTGAGAGGGGCAGAGCAGGGACTGAGCCCGAGGCTGAGGCCAAGGCCAGCGAGGGCCCCTGTCAGGTGGGCGGGCAGCCCTCACCTCTGCAGCCCTCACCTCTGCGGAGCTGATGGTGGTCGCCGCCGTCCTCGCTGTCCAGGTGCTGGAGGTCTTGGTACTCCTTTGTCATGATAGGGCTGGCGCTGGACCTGAGGGTAGGGCTGTGGCTGGAGCTGAAGGGAAGGGAGGGTGGGGTCTGATCCCTTTTTACATCTAACTGGTGACCCATGGAGACCTTTCTTCTTTCCTCCATCCCCTCCCAGGCCTGACACCCCAAATCCATCCTCTGCCATTTGCCCGCACCCTCCCTCAGTCACCCCCCCTTCTCCCCCTGTGTTACTCGCTGAAGGCCTCCAGATCTGACTCCAGGTCCTCGGTGCTCTGCCAATCCCAGGCCAAGGAAGGGGCGGAAGCCTGGAGAGCGAGGGGCAGGTGGGCAGCCCTGGACGGCGAGAGGGGAGGCAGGGTCCATCCGAGGCCCCAGCCCCGTGTGTTCGTATGTATGGGTGTCCGTGTGTCTGAGCACGTGGAACCTGGTATCTCTGGTGCCTGGGACTTTGGACAGTAAACAAAGATGGAAATGGATTTGGAATTTGGGGATGTGTGGGGGTGGGAGTGGGGGCTGGGTCGCCTCTGTTCTCCTTCCCGGGGGGCGGGCGGGTGTCTCCTGGTCTGCCCCACACACACACACCAGTCACCTCACTCTTCATTGCACGACTTGGGAAGGGAGCAGCCTGGAGTTGCGGGGTGCAGTTTGCTGTCTCCCCTCTGTCTCAACTCCTTTCTCGTTTACCTCTGAATTTCCCAAAATTGTTGGTATCTCCAAACATCACTGCCCAGGAGGATCAGAGGGACCAACCAGTTTCCTGCTCTTGCCCAATCCTGGCCTGTGACCCCGGAGGTCACAGCTGCCTGTGGGCTCGGGCCCAGGGTCCCCAGCCAGCCTGGCCTGACTCCCTCCCTCTCCTGGGGTGTCTAAAGTCCTCCATGCAACATGGTATAGGGGCAGCAGGGAGCCTCGCGTGGGGTTGGTGCTGAAGAACCTCCACTGGCTCCTCCTGTGCCCCCAGCTTTTCGCTCATTAGCCCCAGCACAACCCAATTTACAGATGAGAAAGCTGAGGCCCTGGAAGGCAAGAGCTTGCCAGGGTCACACTGCAAGGAAGCAGCAGGGGAGGACAGAAACGAAACGTGGGTGATCTGACTCCAGACCTGGAGTGCCACCCTCAGAACCCCGCCCAGAACCGGGCTCCCACCCCATCCCCAGGAAGGCCCCACCCCAGGGATACTCCAGCGTGGTCCCTCACCACCCCAGGGGCTCCGGAGAGGGTTGTCTAAACTCAAATTATGCTAACTTGGAAACTGGACAATACTTAAGATACTAACAAATCTCACTTTAGGCTCCAAATGTGAAGTCGTGCAAATCCTACTTTACAGATATTTCTTTTTTCTTTTTCTTTTTCTGGTACTGGGGATTGAACCCAGGGGCATTCTACTTCCAAGCTATACCTGTAGCCCTTTTTTATTTTTTATTTTGAATCAAGGTCTCAGTTTCTGAGGCTGGCCTCGAACCTGCAGTCCTCCTGGCTCAGCTTCTCAAGTACTGGGATTACAGGTGTGCATTGCTGCGCCCAGCATTTACAGATATTTCAGGGAGAAAACTAGATTATGAGAGATATTCAGGAACACATTGCTTGCATAGAATGTGGCAGCTCTGTGTGTGCCCTCATTAGTCTGTGTCCTAAAAACCCGTGTGTTGTTTACATGCCCTGGGCCTGTGGCCAGTGGCTTTGGTGACAGTTGGGCTGTTAATTTAACACTCTGATATTATCACAGCTTGCAAAACTGTAGAAAGCCACATACTTTAATTTTTCTGTTTGTATGTTATACTGGGTGTGTGTGTGTTCCTGGGGATTGAACCTAGGGGCATTCTACCTCCAAGCTATACCCCAATCCTTTTTATTTATTTTTTGTGGTACTGGAGATTGAACCCAGGGGTATTCTACCTCTGAGCTACACCCCATTTTTTGTTTTTTCTTTTTGTTGCTAGAGATTGAACCCAGGGGGTGTTCTACCTCTGACCTACACCCCAGCCCTATTTTATATTTTAGTTTTTGAAACAGGGTCTCACTAAACTGTGGATGGTCCCACTAAGTTACCGAGACTGGCCATGAACCTGCGATCCTCCTGTCTCAGCCTCCCAAGTACTGGGATTACAGGTGTGCACCACCGTGCCTGATTTGGAGTAAGATGTTTTGAAATTTGGTTTCCACCCTATAACCATGTTCCCCAAACTCATTGATTAGGGAGCAGTGCTTGCCCTGGTGATGAACCTGTGTGTGTTTGTATTTTTTAAATCTCTTCATATTTCTCTTTAGAGAGATATGTTTATAATGTATATGATAGATTTATACATGTGTATTAGTTATCTGTTACTACAAAATAGTTACCCCAAAACTTGACAACTTAATGCCCACTGGTCGTCTAGCCGGGCCTCTGAGGGTCAGGCGAGCTTAGCTGGGTTCTGGCTCAGGGTACAACCAAGATGGCAGCCAGTGCTACGCTCATTTGAAGACTTGATGACGCTGGAAGATCAACCACCAGGGCGACTCACTCACAGGGCCGGCAAATTAGTGCTGCCTGTGGGCAGGAGGCCTCTGTTCCTCGCAGCATAGGCCTCTCCACAGGACTGCTAGCATGGCCTCATGACATGGCTGCCGGCTCCTCCCAGGTACTGGTACTGGTACTGGGGTTGAACCCTGGGGCGTTGTACCTCCAAACTACACCCAGCTCTTTTTATTTTTCTAATTTATTTTATATATATATTTTTAGACAGGGTCTTACTAAGTTGCTGAGGGTCTCATTAAGTTGCTGAGGCTAGCCTAGAAATTTCAATCTTCCTGTCTCAGCCTCCCAAGTCCTGGAATTACAGGCATCTGCCACCATGCCTGGCAGAGGGACATATTTTCAGGTTGGGAGGCCTGAGCAGCTGGTGAGTTGGGGAGAAGGAGCTGGCAGAAAGAGACCACGCGGCTGCTGAAAATGAGCCAGAGGACATCAAGGCCGAAGGTGCCAGGAAGGAGATTAAGGGGGGAAATAGCTTGAAGCCCATTACCAGACGGTTCTGGGCTTGCCTTGCGCTCATCTGGAAAGTGGGTTTAATGCCCACCTCAGAGAGCTATTGTCAAGGTTAAATGAGATGATGCATAAGAAGCACTTAGTGCAGTGCCTGCTCATACAAAGTGCTCCGCTTACGTGGGCTATTTTTATTTCCTTAGTATTTTCACTAGCAGCACAGCCAAGAGTTGAGTTGGACCTCTGGGGCCTCTTTGAGTGTGCAGGAAATGGGGAATTGGGGATCAAGAAGGCAGAGGCTATCTCTCCATACACCCCAGAGAGTGGTTAGCTATTTCTCTGGGACAAAACTGGGTCCCAGGAGGGTAGTTGAGTTCAGACAGCCCCTGTCCCTTCCACAGAGAAGGAGACCTGGATTCTGAGCTGCCTGGGTCCTCAAGCCAGGCCTGTGGCACACACCTGTAATCCCAATACTTCGGAGGCTGAGACAGAAGGATCACAGGTTCAAGGACAGCCACAGTAACTTAGCAAGACTCTCGGTAATGTAGTAAGACCCTGTTTCAAAATGAAAAATAAAAGCTGGGTGTGGTGGCGCATGCTTGTAATCCCAGTACTTGGGAGGCTGAGCTTGGAGGATCCAGGTTCATGGCCAGCCTCAGCTACTTAGTAAGGCCCTCCGCAACTCAGTGAGACCCTGTTTCAAAATAAAGAATAAGCGCCGGGCATGGTGGCGCATGCTTGTAATCCCAGTATTTTGGGAGGCGGAGACCGGAGGATCCGGGTTCGTGGCCAGCCTCAGCTCTCTCTCGCTCTCTCTCTCTCTCTCTCTCTCTCTCTCCTTAGTGAGGCCCTCTGCAACTTCGTGAGACCCGGTTTCAAAATAAAGTATAAAAAATAGGGCCAGGGATGTAGCACGGAGGTAGAACGCCCCTGGGTTCAATCCCTGGTACCGCAAAAAAAAAAAAAAAAGAGTAAAAAATAGGGCTAGAGGTGTAGCTCAGAGGTAGAATGCCTCTGGGTTCAATCCCCAGTACCGCAAAAAAAAAGAAAAAACAAACGAAAAATAAAAAGAGCTGGGGTGTAGCTCAGAGGTAGAATGCTCCTGGATTCAATCTCCAGTAACACACACACACACACACACGCGCGCGCGCACACACACACACATATATATAAAGGAGGGGTGGCCTAGCACTGACTTTCCCAAAAGCTGTGGTCCCCATAGCTAGGAAAGGCTGGGCAGGGCCAGGACTGAGATAAAGCAGGAGAGGTTAACAGAGAGGCACTCCGGCTGGAGGGCTCAGTACCAGCGACAGAACAAAAAAAGAGGGGGACCACTGGGGCTAGATGGAGGAGATGGTTCTCTCATCTTCCAGATGAGCACATGGCGAGCCCAGAAGTGTAAAACCTGAACTGATACAACCCTTCCCCCCAAACACACACGCAGCTTCAATATCCCATCTGTGCAATCGACAGGGGCCTTCCGCGTGGGGCGGAGGTCTGAGCTCCCTGTCTCCTGCAGAATCTTTCTCCACCTTGGCTCTCATCTTCCCAACTCTACTCTCTCCACCCCAAGCACACCCCAAATTTCCAGTCTTGGAATGAGTGGAATTCCGTGACCCAGGACCCTCTCTGTGCCTCTTTCCTACTTTTAGAGGGTGACAATTGAGAAAAACTTAAAACTCTAACTGTTCCCAGGTTTTATTTAACTTCCAGGTTTACCCAATAACTGAAAATAGACCAAGAGGCCGACAACCATCATCACTACTGCTGCCAGGCAGTGGGCAAGGGTGTTACAAGTGCTGTCTCCCTCATTCCTCTCGGTCCAGCAAGGTAGGCACTTACTATCCCCATTTTATAGCTAGGGAAACTGGCTGAGATCATCTTTTTTTTTTTTTTTTGTACTGGAGATTAAACCCAGGGGCATTCGACCTCCAAGCAACACCCCCACACACACCCTTTTTGAGTTTTATTTTGAAACAGGGTCTTGCTAAGTTGCTTAGGGTCTCACTAAGTTGCTGAGGCTGTCCTCGAACATGCAATCTTCCTGTCTTAGCTTCCTAAGTACTGGGATTACACCACCATGCCCTGCCCTCCAACAGCTTTTTATGGCACTTGAAATAGAATCCACATAAAGGCTCATGCAGGTCTTGCTTACTTCTCTAACCCATCTATTTCTCTCCACGCTGCTCCACCCAGTGCCCCTCTTCTGTTCTCCAACCTTCCGACCTTGCTGTTCCTCTGCTTGGCACATTCCCGTCACCTGACTTTGTCATCTTTCATATCTCGCCCAAATGTTGCCCCAAGAAGAGGCCTCCCTGGCCATCCTGTCTGAACTAGCATGGACACATGCCCAGTAGTCACTTTCTTTGCTTAATACCACACATTATTTCAAATTATCTGCATTTGTTTACTTCCTGTTACCTGTTATCCCCACTGGATGGACCCAAGTTCCCTGAGAACAGAAACATTGCTTTCCCAGTATCTAGACCACTAGCTGGCACCAAGAAAGATGCAAATAAGTATTCATTGAAAGACATGCAGGGAGCCAGGCGTGGTGGTGCACGCTGGTAATCTCAGTACTTGGGAGGCTGAGACAGGAGGATCGCAGGTTCGTGGCCAGCCTCAGCTACTTAGTGAGGCCCTCCGCAACTTAGTGAGACCATGTTTCAAAATAAAGAATAAAAAAAAAATAGGGCTGGGGTGTAGCTCAGAGGTAGAATGTCCCTGGGTTCAATCCCCAGTACCACACACAAAAAAAAAAGGCATGCAGGGAGCCAGGCATGGCGGTGCACGCTGGTAATCTCAGTACTTGGGAGGCTGAGCTAGGAGGACCACAGGTTCAAAGCCACCCTCAGCAACCTCGTGAGGCTCTCAACAACTTGGTGAGACCCTGTTTCCATTAAAGAACAAAAAATAGGGCTGGGGGTGTAGCTCGGAGGTAGAATGCCCCTAGATTCAATCCCCAGTACCGCAAAAAAAAAAAAAAAAGACATGGGGAGCCGGGCGTGGGGGCACACACCTATAATTCTAGTACTCAGGAGGCTGAGACAGAGGATCACAAGTTCAAGACCAGCTTCAGCAACTCAGCAAGACCCTGTCTCAAAATAAATAAAAAGGGCCAGGGCTATGGCTCAGTGGTAGAGCACCCTGCGTTCAATCCCAGTATTACAGAAGGAAGGGAAAGAAGAAGGGAGAGAGGGAGGGAGGGAGGGAGGAAGGAAGGAAGGAAGAAAGGAAGAAGGGGTTTGAAGGGGGTGGGAAGAAGAGCCAGGACTTGAACCTAAGTCAGTTTGGGAGCCCAGTGCTTTTGGCCACTAAAGTACCCTGCCTACTTATTAAGTTGCTGAGGCTAGCCCCAAACCTGCAATCATCCTGCCTCAGCCTCCCAAGTACTGGGACTGCAGGTATGTGCCACTGTACCCCGCCCCTTAAGTGACCAGGGAGGGGATCTCTACAGACTTGGAAGAATGCATCCCAAACTGCTACCGTGCTGCCCTCTGAGGAGTATGTGGAATGACATGGGAATCTTTAAAAAATATATGTATTTCTATATTTAAATGTTTTTAGCCAGACGTGGTGGTGCATGCCTGTAATCCCAGTATTTGGGAGACCGAGACAGGAGGATCAAGATCTAAGGACAACCTCAGCAACTTAGTGAGATTCTCAGCAACCTAGTGAAACCGTTTCAAAACAAAAAATAAGCGCCAGGCGTGGTGGCGCACGCTTGTAATCCCAGTACGTGGGAGGCGGAGACTGGAGGATCCAGGTTCACAGCCAGCCTCAGCTACTTAGTGAGGCCCTCCGCAACTTAGTGAGACCCGGTTTCAAAATAAAGTATAAAAAATAGGGCTGGGGGTGTAGCTCGGAGGTAGAATGCCCCTGGGTTCAATCCCCTGTACCGCAAAAAATAAGTAAATAAATAAGTAAATAAAAATAAAAAGGGATAGGTAGAATGCCTCTGAGTTCAATCCTCAGTACCACAAAATAAGTAAATAAATATTTCTCAAGTATGTGTATTACTTTTAAAATTTAAAATTAATGCATGCAAATCCCAGCTACTCAGGAGGCTAAAGCAGGAGGATCGAAAATTTGAGGCCAACCTGAGCCACTTAAAAGAGACCCAGTCTTGCCAGGCATGGTGGCACATGCTTGTAATCCCAGGACTTGGGAGGCTGAGACAGGAGGATCGTAGGTTCGCGGCCAGCCTCAGCAACTTGTGAGGCCCTCTGCAACTTAATGAGACCCTGTTTCAAAATAAATTAAAAGTTGGGCTGGAGAAGGAACTCAGAGGTAGCATGCCCCTGGGTTCAATCTCCAGTACCACAAATTAAAAAAAAAGAGAGACCCAGTCTCAAAACACAAACAAATAAATAAAAAGGGCTGGGGATGTAGCTCAGTTGTAGAATGCTTGCCTAGCATCTGCAAGGCCCTGGGTTCAATCCCCAGTAGTGTAAAAATAATTAGAATAATAAAATAATTCAAAATTGGGTGAGTCTACCCTTCTAGGTAAACTATCCCTAACTCCTCAGACCCAGAGCCATTACCTGCACACACTTTCTTCAGTGCCCAGGTTTCTCCTTCAGTCCATGGGAGAGAACATCAGCACAGCCTCATACCATCTGCTCCTACGCAGAACTAAGCTAAGAGGATTATTTGAAAAATGTCCTCTGAAGCGGTACTTCTGCACCCAGTGAGACATCAGAATCGCCTGGAAGGTTTCTTGAAATGTAGACCTTTGGATTCCACCCCCCAGGATTCAGGAGGTTGGGTCCTGGGGGATAGGTGCTGCACAGAAAATTCTGCAGGGCAATCCACAAAGAGGATCACTGGTTTAAGTGACAGCCCTTCAGGGATCTCTGCCTCCACCCATGGATTGGTGTAGGCTGGGGCCTCAACCAGCAGCCCCTGGGTCCATCTTCTGCAGCCCTCTGTCAGCTTTGCTCAGGGGTAGCTACAGAAACTGCCCTTTTGCAACTGTTCAAGATTCAACTGTCACAGCTCTTGAGAGTCCTCCACCTCAGCCTTCTTCCCTGGACCTCTGGGAATCAGAGGGGAAAGGGGTGTCGGCAACGATTTATTAGTTATAGCTTATCAAACATGATAACGGCTGTAAAGAGTTGTTATAAGTCGAGTGTGGTGGCGCACGCTTGTAATCCCAGTACTTGGGAGGCTGAGACCAGAGGATCCGGGTTTGCAGCCAGCCTCAGCAAAAAAAAAAAAAAAAAGTTGTTATAGCTAGGTGTGGTGGCGCATGCCTGTAATCCCAGTACTTGGGAGGCTAAGACAAGAGGATCACAGGTTCGAGTAGAGCCTCAGCAAGTAGTGAGACTCTCATCAACCTAAGAAGATCCTGTTTCAAATGAACAGCAGCAGAAGGAAAACTGAGAACGTGTGTGTGTGTGTGTGTGTGTGTGTGTGTGTGTGTGTATTTTATATTTTACTGGGGATGGAACCCAGGTGCCTTCTACCTCTGAGCTATATCCCCATCCCTATTTTATTTTCTGTTTTGAAACAGGGTCTCACTAAATTGCTGAGGTTGGCCATGAATCTTTGATCCTCCTGTCTCAGCATCCCAAGTACTGGGATTGCAAGCATGCACCACCACGCCCAGCTACCCCCAGCCCTTTCTATCTTTTTTTTTTTTTGAGACAGGTTCTCACCAAGTTATGCTCACTGTCCTCGAACCTGCAATCCTCCTGTCTCGGCATCCCAGAAAACCACTTTTCTATACAGCAGTAATTGGAGTTTTGGTTAGGATTTAGGGCCAGGAAAGTCTGACTCCCTAAAGGAACTATTCTTTCTCCTTTATAACAAATAAGGACCTAAGTAATAAGCCATTTCCCTTTTTGCCCTGGCTACCAGGAAGCCAAGACCATATTTATTCTCATAACTAGTGCATCAATTTTTCCTATTTATAGCCTCAGTATCAAGTTGCTATTTTCCTACCCTCATTTTCAAAGCTGCCTCAAATCTTTCTTACATAAAGAAATCCAATGAAGCTGGGCTTGGTGTAATCCCAGTACTTGGGAGGCTGAGACCAAAGGATCGCAGGTTCAAGGCCAGCCTCAGCAACTTAGTGAAACAATGTTTCAAATTTAAAAAAAAATAGGGCTGGGGTATAGCTCAAGGGTAGAATGCCCCTGGGTTCAACCCCCAATACTACACACATACACACACACACACACGCACACACACACACACACACACACACAGAAATTCAATGAATATTCCTACAGCATTCCTTACCAGCAAACCTATATAAAGATTATTTTCAGCCGGGTGTGGTGGCGCACGCTTGTAATCCCAGTACTTTGGGAGGCGGAGACCGGAGGATCCGGGTTCGCGGCCAGCCGCACCTCTCTCGCTCTCTCTCTCCCTGTCTCTCTCTCTCCTTGGTGAGGCCTCCGCAACTTTGTGAGACCCGGTTTCAAAATAAAAAGTATAAAAAATAGGGCTGGGGGCGTAGCGCGGAGGTAGAACGCCCCTGAGTTCAATCCCCGGTACCACCAAAAAAAAAAAAAAAAAGATTATTTTCAGAGCCTTGCTCTGCCTGCAACTTCCTCTATATAGATGGTCCCCAATTTTTTTTGTGTGTGTGTGGTACTAGGGATCAAACCCAGGGGCACTCCACCACTAAACTACACTCCCAGCCCTTTTTTATTTTGAAACAGGGTCTCAGTTCCTGAGGGTCTTGCTAAATTGCTGAGGCTGGCCTCTAACATGCGATCCTCCTGTCTCAGCCTCCCAAGTACTGGGATTACAGGTGAGCACTGCTGTACCTGGCTGGTCCCCAACTTATGATAGTTTAGCCCATAACTTTTCAACATTAAAATGGTGCAAAAGCAATACACATTCAATAGAAGCTGTACTTAGATTTTTTTTTTTTTTTTTTGCGGTACTGGGGATTGAACCCAGGTGCATTTTACCTCCGAGCTACACCCCCAGCCCTATTTTATTTTTTATTTTGAAACAGGGTCTCACTAAGTAGCAGAGGGCCTCACTAAGCAGCTGAGGCTGGCTGCAAATCTGTGATCCTCCTGTCTCAGCCTCCCAAATACTAGGATTACAAGCGTGTGCCACCACGCCCGGCGTGTACTTGGAATTTTGATCTTTTTGCAGGCTAGCAACATGCTGTACAATACTCCCCGTGGTGCTCAGCAGCAGCAGTGTGCTACAGCTCCTAATCAGCACACGAGATACTGAATACTTTGTTAGACAACAGTTTTCACATTAGATGATTGTGCCTAACTACGGGTTAATGTAAGTGTTCTGAGAATGTTTAAGGGAGGCGAGGCTGAGCTATGATGTTAAGTTAGGTGTGTTTTTGGAGGCTGAGACAGGAGGATCACAGGTTCAAGGCCTTCCTTAGCAACTTAGCGAGGCCCTTAGCAACTTAGACCCTGTTTCAAAATAAAAAATAAAAAGGGCTAGGAATATAGCTCAGAGGTAGATCCCCCTGGTGTTCAATCCCAAGTATCAAAAAAAAAAAAAAGAAAAATGTACCAGACTAACTGTAGCTTTTTTTTTCCTGGGATTTTTTTTTCTTTTTTGTGTAGTGATGCACGCTTGTAATCCCAGTACTTGGGAGGCTGAGACAGGAAGATCGCAGTTCAAAGCCATCGTCAGCAACTTAGTGAGGGTATCAGCAACCTAGTGTGACCCTGTTTCCAAGTAAAAAATAAAATAGGGCTGGGGGTGTAGCCCAGAGGTAGAAGGCCCCTGGGTTCCATCCCCAGTACCACAAAAACAAAACAAAAATGTAATTTTGATTTAGGATATTTTCAACTTATAATGGGTTTATTGGGACGTGAGTCCAGTGTAAGTTGAGAAACTTCTGTATTTTCCTTTAGGGAGCAATGTGCTGCCAACAGGGCTGAGGCAGCCCAGGGGACTGGATCGGGTCTGGACTAAGTTTCAGGACCCGACACAAGTCAGGCCGCCTCTTCCTGGGTCTGTAAGGGACTTAGGACAAAGCCCCAGCCCTTCCCAGGACCCTTCTTTGCCAACTCTGGCTCTCTGTTTTGCTGGTCCCCCCAAGGTCCGTTTTCAGGTGGCCTATTCTCTCTGGGTTGGAGTGAAGGAGGATCTGAATTTATCAGACCCACCCATCCCGGGCCCCCACCCTGTCTCCCTCCACACCCACAACCCAAATAAGCAGGCCACACACTGAGTTTCAAGTATCTGTCTCTTCCTTTCACTCTCTCAAAAGAAAAAATAAATAAATTGCAGAAGGCGGCAGCATTTCCAGTCTTCCCCTGGCTCCCGGACACCCGACCCAGCCCCCCACCCTCCCTCCCCTGTTCCCCACTCCCTAGACCCATCCCTCCCCTTTCCCCAAAAAAGAAAAAAAGGAAAAAAAATCCCGGGAAAAAAAAAAGCCACAGTTAGACCTTCCACTCATGCAAACCGGCAAAGAAAAAAGGTGGGGGCATGTGGAAGGCAGAGGACCCACGGTGGAGTCCCGCTACTTCTCCCCCAAAAACCACCTTGAGAAGAAAAAAAAATGGAAAAAATAAATGAGAAATCAAGGGACATGGGAGTTATGATGGGGGCAGGGTGACCCCAGACCCTGCCTCAGGAGAGCGTGGAGGCCTGTGGCCCTGCATCCCTGCAGCAGGTGCTCCTTGAGAGGGGCCGTGACTTCTGGAATGTGTGTGGGAGAAAATGGGGGAGGGCGGGCGGCCCCCGTTGGGTCCGTGTGTGCATTGGGGGCGGGCAAGGGTAGGGATCCTAAGGAGCGAGGGCTCGGAACCAGGAGCCCAGCTCCCCCCAGGCCCCAGGTTCCTAGGGTTCAGGAGCCCAGTTCTGGGGTGTAGGGATACATGCACAGGAGTGTCCCCCCTCCGATGGGCTGGATCCAGTTAGAAAGGAAATAAATAAGAAGGGGTGGGAGGGAGGCTGGGGGTGCGAAGGGCTTGGGCGATTCAGTCCAGACCAAGGGCCCGGGTGATGGAGGCGGGGCGAGTCCAGGCCGAGCCAGGGCAGGGATCAGAGTCTCTCTCGGGCTGGGACCCAGATGTAGGGGCCTGAGAGATCCTCGATGACACGCTTCACCTTGTGGTAGATCTCCTCAAAGCTGTCACCCTCCACGATGGCTGGGAGCAGGTGGAGCGGGGAGTGAGACCAAGGGCCAGAGGGTGCCTGGCCAGGGCGGGGGCACCAGCCCAGGGGAAGGGGCAGCTTTTTCTAATCCCCAAGCCAGGCGCTGCGCCCACCCACGGGGGGCACCTCCTCCTAAGCCAGCCCAGTAGCAGGTGGCTTTGTCAAATCCAGGCAAAAGCGCCCCATGCGCCGCCTGTGTGGCGACAGTCTGGCTGCAGCCTCACCTGAGAAGCACTCGGTGAACTCCTGCTCCAGCTTGGTGGCTCTGTCAAAGGCTTTTCGGGCTTGCTCCTCTGTGATCCGCTTGTTAATCTCTCTGCGAAGAGAGAGAAACCAGACCTGAGGGCGGGCGGGCCCCACCCTGCCTTTCACCTCCTCCATCCAGGGATGGTAAGTTGCAACTGGTGTTTTCTTCTTGGGAACACAGAGTGGAAAACACAAGTCCTGGTATCCTTGGGGCCCACAGAATAGCTCCCACCCACAACCCACCCCAGCCAGACGCGGGTGTTCCTGGGACCTCTCCAGAGCTCAGCCTTCAGCCTTCAGCCCCACTGAAGGGATTCGGACTGGACTCCAACCTGCCCCCAGGCCCTGGCTTGCCCCAGCTGGTGTGCATCCCAGGGACTGCTGGGAGATGCAGTCACGCCTAGCCCGAGGCGCGAGAGGGGAGGAAAAGCCGGAGACTGCTCGCACCCTCTGGGCTCCAGCTCCCCCGTGCAGACCCCCCTGAGAGCTGCCAGGGTTGCTGTCCAGGGTTCTGAGGCCTCAAGAGGCCCAGGACCACAGGTGTGGGGAGCAGAGGGGTGGCCCCTGGGACCATACTCACAGCACATTCTCCAGGGAGCGGGGGCGGATGAAGATGGCGATAGGGTGCAGGTGGGCCGCCTGCAGCCGCCGCACGGCATTGGCTGAGACATCGAGGATGCAGTGCTTCCCCTGGGGGCAGGCAGGGCAGGCGGAGGGGGACCAGCAGGTGGCGGGTGGGGGCAGACAGAGGTGCCAGGAAGGGACACAGGACACAGAAAGGTGGGGACAGGAGGTTGGCCAAAGGGGAGGTGACATGGATGTCAAAACACAGGTGCGGGCAGAGAGGGCAGGAAGGAAGTATGGACAGACAGAGCGAAAGACAGAGAGAAAAAGGAAAGGGAAGATGGAGAGCCAAGCACAGTAGGTCAGGGAAGGGACAGAATGGAGGACATGATGGAGAATAGGTGGGGGGGCAAAAGATAAAGGCAGAGCAGGGGCAAGAGGGGCAGCAGAGAGTTGGGGGTGGTGAAGGCAGGATGGAACAGGTAGGGAGAGAAAGCAAAGGAAATAGGATAGAGGGAGGAGGGAGGGGAGGACGGACAGAGGACAGACAGATGGAAGGAACAAGGAGGGACAGATGGGAGGCAGATGGAGAAAGGAGCCATGGAGGGAGGGCAGGCAGGGTGGGGAGCGTTGGGGAAGGAGTTAGCAGAGGAATGGGAGAGGGGAGTGGGGACCCCAGGAAAAGGGAGGGCCAGAGGGAAGTCCGGAGGAAGCGAGGGACCAAGTTAGGGGGGCCAAGACAAGGCCACAGGAAGAAGGGAGAAATGGGGCAAGGAGGAGGGAAGGGACAGATGGCAGTGGGGAGCGTGGGGTCAGGAAGCAGGGAGTAGGGCACAAAAGAGCAGGCAGCCAGACAGAGTTGCCCAAGAGGAGAAGGAGGTGGAGGAGCGGAGTGGAGACCCAGCAGGGAAAGAGACAGAGAGAAAGAGAGTTAGAGAGAGCTGGAGGAAGGCAATGGGGTGGGGAGAGGGGGAGGAAGAGGACCGGGTACCCGCTAGCTCCTACCTGCTCTGCCACCTCTCGCACGGACTGGACACTGGTCCCGTAGAGATGGCTGTTGTACTGGCCAGCCTCGATGAACTTGTGCGCCTGGATGTCCTTCTCCATTTTCTCCCGGGACGACACAAAGTGGTAATCCCGGCCATCTATCTCATATTCTCGCTTGGGCCGTGTCGTATCTGCCAGGAAGTCACCCCACCCCCCAAAGATCTAACCACCATCCCTCTAGCTTAAAAGCTGCCTATATCACCAATCCCCCAGACAACCCAGCTGGTCCTTGGTAGAAGGCCACTGGGGAGACCAAGGCTGAGGAGTGACAGAGCCCCCCCCAGCACCCTCCAGGGTCTCTAGCCTGGGCTCAGCTACTGTGGAACGTAAGGCGGAACTGAGAAGCACCCTCCCTGAGGAGCCCTGTACCCCCATACTCCAGTGCCTACAGGCAGTTCTGCCTATGGCCCTCGCAAGTGGGGCTCCTCGGCCCCCCTACCCACCTCCACCTCCATCCAGGGCCCCAGCACTCACGAGGAACGCAGGATCCAAACTTGTCGGGGAACTCGGAGAGAAGATCGTCATTGGCACGGTCCTTGGTGGGCCCAAGGATGATGATGGGGCGAGCGTAGTGCACTGGGGAGAGCAGGCCAGGCTTAGAAGAGACCGGGGGAGCGGGAGGGCTGGGGTGGAGGCAGGGCCCGGGGCTCACCTTCCATCTGCGTCACTGTCTCGTAGCTCAGAACAGAGTCTTCTCGACCTGGTGGGAGGCAGGGCATCTGCGAGGGGCTCCAGGGCGGAGAACCCAGGGCCCCGACTCGCCATCTGGAGGAGGTTGAGAGCAGCTCGGTGCTCCCCAGGGATTCCCCCACCCACCCTACCTACCCTGTGATCCAGAGCTGGAGCCCCAGTCCTGGGAAGAAAAAGCAGGTCATGCGGTTGGTTAAGGGTTCAGCTCCGTGACACCCCCACTCTGCCACCAAGCCCACCCCTCTTCCACCTACCTTGGCCTTTAACCTTGACCACTCTCGTCGCTCAACCCTGTGGGACACATGGAGGGACAGGGGTAGGGGAGCGCCCACCCTCTGGACCAGCTGAGAACCCATCTTCCAGCAGCACCTGGGTCCCGTGCTCCTCAATGAGTTATTTGCCCCAAAGGCTCATGGGAGCCAGTCCCCAGGAGGCCCAGCACAGAGATCCCCAAGGAACCCCCATTGGCTGCCCACCCTGGGGGACACTGGGAACTTCAGTGCCTGTGGCAGGAAGTCAGCAGGCCCCAGGAGGCTCACCGTCGTTTGCTGGGGATGAAGCCAATGTCATCAGTCTCGCTGTCGGAGTGGACCCGCCGTGCCTGCCACCACTCCTCATCACTGGCGTCGATTACATGCAGCACATCCCCAAAGCGGAAGCTCAGGGCCTGGCTCAGGAAGCCGCAGTCCTTGGTCTTGTCGTAATCAAACAGGGCCCTGGAGGGCAAGTGGCCACAGGTCAGGGCTCGGCTAGGATGCTAGGAAAGCTGTACCAGCCACCCCAAGGACCAGCCTGGAGGCTCTGGGATAGGGGTTTCAGCAAAGCATGGGCTGCTGATGGCATCCGCACAGGAATCCAAAAACTGCAGGGATCAAAGCTCTGTCATCACTTGTACCTGCCACAATGTGTGTGGTGTGTGCAATTTCCCGGAAGGGAGCAAGAACTCCAGATAGCAGATATGCATGCATGTCAGTTACCTTTGGCTACCCCTATCAGCATCAAACACCTCTCCATGAGGCACAATCCCCAGGGTCAGGACAAGAGAAGGATCAACTCTCTGAGTGAACAGAGCTGCAGAGTACAGCAATGGGGCTGGGAAGAAGGGAAGAGGCTCCAGGAGCATGTGGCATCATCTGGGAGTGAAACGTGAACAACCCTAGAGAACCTACTGGACCCCAGCAGGGAGGGACAGATAAGCGAAGGCTCAGGTACGAGCAGGTGTCTGGGTGGAGAGTGGTCCTATCTAGCAAGAGAGAACACAGCACCCAGAAGAAAGACAGTGGCCTCACAGTCTTGGATGTATTGAGAGTGACATGCCTGTGGGACATCCCAATAGAGATGACTAGAAAGCAAATGGCCAAGCCAGGCACGGTGGTGTACCACCTATAATCCCAGTACAGGAGGATCATGCAGGTTTGAGACCAGCCTCAGCAACTTAGTGAGAGCCTTTTTTCAAAACAAAAATAAATAAATAAAACACAACTAGGGGTGTAGCTCAGAGGTAGAATCCATATATATATATATATATATGCAAATGGCAGCAATGAAGGTCTGGGCCTCTGAGAAGAGGCCAGAGCTGACAGCTCTAAGAGACATCTGCAGAGTGGAGTGGGAGAAGACAAAGTCAGGCTAGTGGATGACCAGAGAGAGAACACGGGTACAGCAGACACAGGGCCACGCTGCCCACACCAAGGGAGGGCAGGGGTCAAGAGTGAGAGGAGCCCTAAGAAGGAAGTAAATGCTGCTGAAGAGACAAGAGACAGGCACAAGAGAGCTGTGGTCCATCTCCCCCAGAGTGCCCACAGGGATGCTGAGGTAACATTCAAAATATTCCAAGGCTGGGCACAGTGACATGTGCTTACAGTCCCAGCTACTCAGAAGGCTGAGGCAAGGGATCACTTGAGCCCAGGAGTTGGAGACCAGCCTGGGCAACATAGAAAGACCCCATCTCAAAAATAAATAAATAAATAACAGCGTGGTGGCGCACGCTTGTAATCCCAGTACTTGGGAGGCTGAGACCCGAGGATCCGGGTTCGCGGCCAGCCTCAGCTACTTAGTGAGGCCCTCTGCAACTTACTAAGACCCTGTTTCAAAATAAAGAATTTTAAAAAAAAATAGGGCTGGGGGTGTAGCTCGGAGGTAGAATGCCCCTGGGTTCAATCCCCAGTACCGCAAAAAAAAATAAAATAAAATAAATAAACAAAAATAAGGAAATCCTAAAGGCCCTACACTGATCTTTTGGTTACCTAACTGTGAGGTAGTCTGGGAGTCCTTGGGGAAGGGCCATGGTGTGCAAGAGCTAGAAGACAACTGGGAACTTGGGGGCAGAGGCTATTTTCCAATCCAGATGGTGTATTTCAGAAGGTTAAACTGTGCTACGGAGCCCATGACCACCAGCTGAGCTGCAGGCCTGGGTGGGGAAGCGGGAGGGCTTAGGACAAGAGCTGGCTAAGAAACAGGGAAGGCCCAGAGGAAAAAGGAACCGATAGGAGCCTGAGGAGCCCAGCCCAGGAAGCCTCTGACCTGATGTAGAAACCCCTTTTGGGGTTGCTCCGCAGGGAGGCAGTCCCTGAGCCCAGGCTGCTATTCATGAGCTGTTCCCGAAGATCGTGGATCTTGGCCTCGAATCGACTGTACTCTGAGGAGAGACAAGGCTCCTGAGCGGTGCCCCATCCTACTGCCACCTCCCTTCCATCCCTGCTGAAGCCATCAGCTGAGGAGCCAGTTCTAAGGACCATCTTAGCCCACAGACAGGGAGCCTCGGGCCTGATACCTTCTGGTTTATACTGAGCGATGATCGTGACCGTCTGACCCGCATTCTTCAGGGCAATGGCAGCCTGCTCGTGACTGGCATTGCGGAGGTCAACACCGTTGACCTAGAGAGGGGAGGAGAGGCTGAGTAGCTGGGGACATGGAAGCAGCACTTCCCAGGTCCAAATGGAGCAAGGAGTAGTCCAGCAGGAGGACCAGGCTCAGCCCACCCAGCCCAAGAGCTCTGGCTCTACCCCGGGGAAGGGGAGAGGGACAGGCCTTCCCTCACCGACAGGATCTGGTCCCCCTTCCGCAGCTCCCCACTGAGGTCCGCAGGGCCCCCGGCCAGGATGAAGGAGATGAAGATGCCTTCACCGTCCTCGCCACCCACAATGTTGAAGCCCAGGCCCGTGGAGCCCCGGTGGATCACAATTCGCCTGGGTTCTCGGGGAATGTCTTCCTCCCCCAGCAGGTCCTTGGCCACCGGGGAGTAGCGCCGAGGGGAAGTGGGGGTCATGGCTGTGGGGTAGTCAGTGCCCAGGTAGCTGCTGTGACTGATCTCGTTATCCAGGTGCTGGGAATACGCTGAGGGAAGACACAGGAGAAAGAATGAGATGGAAATACAAGGAAGGGAACAGCATCCACCTGCCACCCTCTCCAGGGGGACCCAGAGAGCCAGGCTCAGGCACAAAGGAAGCTATTCTGCCAGAGATATTCGGCAGGGTGGTAAAAGGGACATCAGATCCTGAAACGTCAGGGGTTCGGAATTTATAGGTGACATCAAAGGTTGGTTCCTCTAGGGGATAAAGGATTTGAAGGTTATATGTCCTTGGCATGCCAGGGATGGTGAAGTCAAATGCCAATATTAATACCATGCTTTGGGCGTTTTCTTTTGGTTGATGTGTCTTTCAAGTCTCTTAATCCATAAAATTTCTCTCCCTTTTTTCTTTTCTTCCCCTCTTGGCCATTCATTTGTTGAAAATCTAGGTCATTTGTCTCAAAGATTTTCCCACATTCTATGAGGGAAATCCTAACAGGGAAATTCCTGCATACATCCCTGGGGTCTTGTTTAACCTGTGCCTCGGCCCCTGTATCTCCCTGTAAACTGGGAGGCTCCATCAGATTCAAATTCAGTGTGTGACTTCCTGGGTGGCGCTGTGTCCTTCCTACTGCATCATCACAGGATGCAATGTGGTTGTCTGTCATTTGTCACCAGCCTTGTCCACCCATTATGAAGTGCCCATCACTTTCACAGCTACTGATGGTCACTGCCTGGTTGTGCTATTCATTCAGGACTGCAAAATGGTGATGTTCTATTTCTTTCTCTGTTTTTGTTGTTGGAAGGGAAGAACATCAGTAGAAAAGTCTGTCTAGAATTGTCTCGTTTGAACTTTTTGGTTACTCTAAGGTGCAGTTTGTACAGGAAAGAAAGGAAGGATGCTTGACTCTCCTTTTGTTACGTTTTCCAAAAGAATGGGTTCCCTAGCATCCTCCAAAGGGACCCAAATTGTTTGATTTCAGTGTTGGGAATTGAACCCAGAGTGTTGCCCATGCTCGGCAAGTGCTCTACCACTGAGATATACCCCTAGCCCAAAATTCATTTGATTATTTTTTTGTGTGTGTGATACTGGGGATTGAACCCAGGGGCATTCTACCTCTGAGCTACACCCCTAAGCCCTATTTTATTTTTTATTTGGAAACAGGTTCTCACTAAGTTGTGGAGGGCCTCACTAAGTTGCAAGCCTGAACCTGCGATCCTCCTGTCTCAGCCTCCCAAGTATTGGGATTACAGGCATGCACCAACACCCCTGGCTTCCCTATTTTTTTTTTTTTTTTTTTGGTACTGGGGATTGAACCCAGGGGCATTCTACCTCTGAGATATACCATAAGCCCTTTTTAATTTTATTTTGAAACAGGGTCTCCCTAAGTTGTCAAGGCTGACCTCAAACCTGAGATCCTACTGTCTCAGCCTCCCAAGTACTGGAATCCCAGGCATGCACCACTGTGCCCGGCTCCCAATTATTTTTGAGTATTATTATGATCTCATGGATTTTCAGATTGAATGAGTTTTGACTGAACGGCCAGGAGCCTCTTCAATGTGGCTCCTGTGTCTTTGAAGTGACCTTAGTAGTCTTGGATACCTTCCTTGCTTTCTGGTATGAAAGATATTAAAGCTCATCTTAAATGTTTCTTGCCCAAGATTTGAAGTCAGCCCTTGTTCCAAGGAGCCCAGGTTCCTTTCAGTAGGTTACAGTATTTAGAAATTGTTCCATGTGATCTTAATGGTTTTAAGTATGATTTCATATTTGGTAGGGGCAGTCACACCTCATTATTCTTTTCCAAAATGTCTTAGCTATTCTCCCACACATATTTTTCCAGTTGAACTTTAGAATCAACCTGCTAAGTTCCCGGGGGGAAAACAACATTAAAATTCTGATTAGGATTGCATAAAATGTACAGATTAATTTGGAAAGGGTTGAGATCTTTCACTTACTAAGATTTTCCATCCAAAAACATTGATTTATGTCATTCAGTAAAGTTTCATCATTTTCTTCATAAAACTCTTACATTTCTTGTCAAGTTTATAGTTCTATCAGATGACAACAGTATTCCTCCCCCCACTTTCTCCCCTCCAGTCGTAACAATGAAAAATGCTATGACAAAATTGCCCCAGCACAATTACCCTAATTGAAAATCACTGCTTTGGAGCAAGACAAGAAAAATAAATAGATGTTAAATTTGAAAAGAGAGGAACAAGCTGGGCATGGTGGTGCACACTTGTAACCCCAGGACTTAGGAGACTGAAACAGAAGGATCGCAGGCTCCTTTGAGCTTCAGCAACATAGGGAGACTCTCAGCAACCTAGTGAGACCCTGTTTCAAAAGCAAAAAACAATTTAAAAAATGGCTAGGAGTGTAGTTCGGAGGTAGAATGCCCCTGGGTTCAATCCCCAGTACCACAAAAATAATTAAAAAGATAAATAACCAGAAATTAGAGCAATAATAAGATGTAATGGGAGCCAGGTGTGGTGGCACAGACCTGTATCCCAGTACTTCGGAGGCTGAAACAGGAAGATAGCAGGCTCAAGGCCGGCCTCAGCAACTTAAGTGAGACCCTTAGCAACTTAGCGAGGCCCTGTTTCAAAATAAAAAATAAGCATGGTGGCGCAAGCTTGTAATCCCAGTACTTTGGGAGGCGGAGACCGGAGGATTCGGGTTCGCAGCCAGCCTCAGCTGTCTCTATCTGTCTCTCGCCCTGTCTCTCTCTTTCTACTTAGTGAGGCCCTCCGCAACTTCATGAGACCCGGTTTCAAAATAAAGTATAAAAAATAGGGCCGGGGGTGTAGTGTGGAGGTAGAACGCCCCTGCGTTCAATCCCCGGTACCGCAAAAAAATAAAATAAATAAATAAATAAAAATAAAAAGGGCTAGGCTGGGATATAACTCAGAGGTAGAATGTCCCTGGGTTCAATCCCCAGTACCACCCCCCAAATTCTAATGGGTAAAAAGATTCTTGATAGAGCATTTGCCTAGCGTGCATGAGACCCTGGGTTCCATCCCTAACATCACACACACAAAAAATCTTAGCCTGGTGTGGTGGCACATGCTTGTAATCCCAGTACTTGGGAGGCTGAGACTGGAGGATCTGGGTTCGCGGCCAGCCTCAGCTACTTAGTGAGGCCCTCCGCAATTTAGTGAGACCCTGTTTCCAAATAAAGAATAAAAAATAGGGCTGGGGGTGTAGCTTGGAATAGAATGCCCCTGGGTTCAATCCCCAGTACCACAAAAAAAAAACAAAAAAATAAATCTTGGAAATTCCAAGAACAAAGAATTATTGAGTCCAAAAATGTCAATAGTACCAACAAAGCTGGGTGTGGTGGCACCTGCCTATAATCCCAGTATTTTGGAGGCTGAGACAGGAGGATCACAGGTTTAAAGCCAGACTCAGCAACTTGGTGAGACTCTCAGAAACTTAGTGAGACCCTGTTTCCAAATTTTAAAAAAAGTGGGGACTGGTGGTGTAGCTTGAAGATAGAATACCCTTGGGTTCAATCCCCAGCACCACAAAAATAAATAAATACTACCATCAATAAGAAACCCTGGTCTAAGCCAGGCCACAGGGGCACACACCTGTAATCCCAGTACTTGGGTGGCTGAGACAGGAGGATCGTAGGTTTGAGGACAGTCTCAGCAAGTAGTGAGATTCTCATGAACCTAGTGAGACCCTGTTTCAAAAAAATAAAATAGGGCTGGGGTTATAGCTCAGAGGTAGAATGTCCCTGGGTTCAATCCCCAGTACCACTAAAAAAAAAAAAAAATAGTAGATGTTAGCTGTGGTGCATGCCTGTAATTCCAGTACTTGGGAGGCTGAGACAAGAGGATTGCAGATTCAAGGCCAGACTCAGAAACTTAGCCGGGCGTGGTAGCACATGCTTGTAATCCCAATACTCAGAAGGCTGAGACAGGAGGATCGCAGGTTTGTGGTCAGCCTCAGCTACTTAGTGAGGCCCTCTGCAACTTAGTGAGACCCTGTTTCAAAATAAAGAATAAAAAATAGGGCTGGGGGGTGGAGCTCGGAGGTAGATTGCCCCTGGGTTCAATCCCCAGTACTGCAAAAAAAAAAAAAAAAAAAAACTTAGCACGGTTCCTCAGCAACCCTGTTTCAAAACAAAAAGTAACAATGTGATGCTGTAACAAATGAGATTTTCTCATTTAATAATAAAAATTTGTATGTTTTGCAAAAAAAAATAAAATAAGATTGAGCTGGACATGGTGGCACACGCTTGTAATCCCAATACTTGGGAGGCTGAGGCCAGAGGATCCGGGTTTGTGGCCAGCCTCAGCTACTTAGACCCTGTTTCAAAATAAAGAATAAAAATAGGGATGGGGGTGTAGCTCGGAGGTAGAATGCCCCTGGGTTCAATCCCCAGTACCACAAAAAAAATAATAATAAAATAAAATAAAATAAAAAATAAAAAGGGCTGGGGTGTTGCTCAGAGGTAAAAATGCCCCTGGTTTCAATCCCTAGTACCACAAAAAAAAGAAAGAAAAAGAAACTAGATGTTGAATTTTCATCAACTGACTTTCCCACATCCATTTGAGATGATCTTGTATTTTCTCACTTAATTTTTTTGTGTGTGTGCATGTGGTTCTGGGGATTGAACTCAAGGGCATTCTACCTCCAAGCTACACCTCTATTTGGAAAAGGGTCTTGCTAGGTTGCTGAGAGCCTCACTACTTCCTGAGGCTGTCCTCGAACCTGAGAGCCTCCTGTCTCAGCCTCCCGAGTACTGGGATTACAAGCGTGTGCCACCACGTCCAGCTCTCACTTAATTTTTAATATAATGGATCATATTAAGTGATTCCTAATATTATACCACCTTTAGTTTTCTGAAACAAATCTTTATGACAATGTTACTCTCTTAGTTTTCTGCCATGTTTGGGTCCCTACTATGGCACTGTAAACTTCTACATCTCCATTCAGAAGCAAACTTGGTCTTCACTTTCCTTCTTTTATGGTATATTTCTGTCCATTTGAACTGGCCTTATAAAATGAGATATGAAGCATTTTTCTTTTCCTATATTCTGAGAGAGCATAAGAATCTATTTCTTGAGGATTTGATCAAATTAGCCATGAAACCAAGTGGGCCTTGTGCTGCCCTGGGGGGAGAGTCGTTGATCTTTTCTAGTGCTTCTATGGTGACTCATTTTCCATCTTTTCTCCAACCACAACAAGAATCAGAGTGGCCACTTCATGGGATAATCTGCAGAGAAACCGCCACGGGGATGTCATAGGATTGCATGTCATGGGGGTAACTAAAATGGGTCATAGGGAGCTATGGGGTTTGGAGGGCTCTCACAGGTTGTGATGTCTGGGGGAGCATAGCTGTCACTCAGGTAGGCATTGCTGGGCTTGGCCACCTTTAGGTAGACAACATCATACGTGTTCTTCAGGGCTGCCACAGCATCCTCATGCATGACGTCTTCTAGCCCCACACTGTTGACCTGGGGTCAAGGGAAGCAAAGCTCAGACAGAACCAGAAATGGCCACAAGGCAGATGCACTGGGGTGAGGTGGTAAGGATCCTGGGCCTGCCCAGGGCCTATAGGTGAGACCCAGGTCTGGGCTAGAAAAGTGATGGAGGTCCTCACCGCCAGGATCTTGTCTCCAATCTGCAACCTCCCGTCCTTGTGGGCGGCACCCCCCTCGATAATCTTCGTTACATAGATGCTATTATCACCAGGGATGTGCTGGTTCCCTACGCCCCCTGCGATGCTGAAGCCAAGACCTGGATGCAAGGAAGGGCAGAGGTGGGTACCTGGGAAGCAGGCCTGGGGCGGGGGGGGACAGGACAGTTGGGACAGGGGTGGGGACGAAATGGGTTACTACCTTTAGGCCCCTTGATGAGCTTGATCTCCATGACCTTCTCAGCTGGGGGCTTCCGGCGCATGACGTAGAGGCGCACAATGGAGCCTGCCTCTTTGAGGGCCTCCACTGCCGCTGAGTGGGTCACCTCCCGCACATCCACTTCATTTACAAACAGGATGCTGTCGTTGACCCTGGGAGCAACAAGGTGGGCCTGAGCCAGGAGCTTCCTGCTGCCCTGGCCCTCACTCTCAAGGGTACCAGCATCCTAACCCCTCTCTCCCCTCCCCACCTGAGGCGGCCATCCTGGGCTGCGGCCCCTCCAGGAATGATCTTAGTGATGAATATGGATGGGTCGTCACCGATGTGTGGGTTGTCAGTGCCACCTGCGATGCTGAAGCCCAGACCTGAGTTACCCTGGGAAGAAGGGGGGCAAAAGGGTCAGCTCCCCTCACTGTCCACTTCTGGCAAGGCGAGTGGGGAGGGCACAGGTTGGACAGTTGTAGCCAGAGCTCAGAGGGACATGGTTAAGGGGCTGGCCACCTAGAAAACATGGGCACAAAGAGAAACACAGGCAAGGGAGACAAGGGGACCTAGGATGGAAGAGCGGGCTCACCCTTTCCAATGTGATCTCCTCGTATTCCATCTCCCCCTCCGTCCCGTTCACCTGCAACTCCAGCACGGGTCAGAAACACAAAAACAGTGAGACAAACACTCCAGCCTGGGAACCCGCCCCTCCCTCCCCATGCAGGGACTCAGGTCCTCCTGCCCTCCTTCTGCAATGGCCCCAGTCCCAAAATCTAAACAACTCACATATCCTGGGGCTTCTAGGGTGTCTGTGTTGACAATCACAGGGGGAGAATTGGCCTGTGAGGGAAAAAGGAGACAAAAAGCTGCCTGAGCCTTGGCTCGAGAGGGAGCCCATAACCAAGGGTGGCTTCCACTAGCCTAGCTCCCCTCCAGCCACCTAGCCAAGCCCACTCTGCCAACCTTAGGACTCCTCAAGGACCCAGGCTCAGTCCACATTTTACTTACACACACACACACACACACACACACACACACACACATCAAAATGCATCAATCTAACTCTGCCCAGCCCAGGCCCCCCGCGAGTGGAAGGAGGTGTATGAGAAGCAGGGAGAGACAGCCAGACGGAGAGGGGAGCAGCAGATGGTAAAGAGTGGGGAGGGGGGGCAGGCGGGGGGGGGGAGCCTCTCACCGGATGTAACACCACGGGGTGTTACATGCCTTATGTGCTACACACGTACGCCCCAGGGCTCATGTCCACCAGGTCCTGTTTTCCCCTTCCTGTCCCGATCCCCTACCATTTACCCAAATATCTTTATAATGCTCCCCAGATTGATCCCTCACCTTTGCACACATTTGCCCTAAGTCCTGCGCCCGGGAATCCGGGATTTCCCCAGCTGCAGGCCCCTCCCTCTCTCTCATCCACCAATCCACCCCTTCCTCCAGGGACCGTGTTGCCTAGCAACCGTATCTAAGACCAGCCAAGACCCGGAGAGACCCACCTCCTGGAGGCCTTGTCGTCAGGACAACGGGGGGGGGGGCGTGGCATAGGGTTGGCCAGACTCCCCAGCAATGCAGGACTCCGCTAGCCCCGCCCCTTCTGCCCTGGACCCCGCCCCCCACTAGTGAGGGTGAGGAAGCCTGGCTAAGAGGTTCCTGGGCAATGAGCATCCTAAATAACCTGCCTTCTCTCTCCCCTAAGCCCCTCGTCCTACGCGGAGCAAAGGACATCAGGAAGGGGGAGTGGTGAAAGACATCCGGGTGCTAGCCTGCACATCTACTACCTCCCCCCACTTTATTAAGAAAAGGGTTAAAGTGAGGCGTGCCCTGGTCCCTGACGTCAGTCGTCAGTCGCGGCCAGGTCTCTAGACTCAAGGGCGGGGCCAGCTTTAGGCCGATCCTAGGGGCTTCCCCAATTGCCAAGGCAACCAAAGCCACGTCTCTATGGCAATGGGGGGAGGCGACCAAGAGTCTCCTTCCGGGGTCCCCAACCTGTTTCTTCCTTTAACAGATATCTGGAGCAGACCACGTGCCAGGATTCCCCAGTCTCCTTCCCACTCTCGCCCTCCAAAGGGCTCCCACCTCTCTCTTATTTCTCAATTCTAGAAACTACCGGCCATGTTCAGGCTCTATGATAGATTTCACACCTACAAATCTGTTAACGCCATCCTCGGTCCAGCCAATAGCCACGGACTACCGAAATCTCATCCACACGTTCATCTTCCATCGCATACCCCATCTCCAATCCCCATCCTTTTCCTAGAACCTCCCCCACACCCCATCCTTATCCAAGACTACATTCATCCTTATCTCTACACATCCTACACCCTCCATCTAGATCCCTGTCCCCACCCTTCAGTTTCCATCTTCCAACCCTAGCCTCCATTCCCCATCATTCTCCATCAGCCTCCCTGTCCAGATCCCAGCCCCCTGCCCCATCCCTTGTCAATCTCCTGTTCTCATCCTCCATTCCAATTAGATTCCCCAGAGAGATCCTCCTCATTCTGTTACCCCATCTTCAGACCCCCAAGATTCTATCACCAAATCAGTCCTTCTCTTCTTGACGCATTCCCCATCTCCTCTGAAAATTGGGGCTTCTCCTGTTCCCCCACTGAGGCCTGGCCCTGAGATGTCCTACAATGTCACCCTGCTTCCAGCACTCTCCCTCCACTCCCACCTGCTTCCTGAGCTCTGGCCCCAGCACTCCCTAGCATGGTACTACCACCCCTCAAACCTTCCTCCTCTGTCTTCCTCCTCCTAAGGGATGTAATGGTCCCCATCTTGCAACAGGCTTCTAGAACCTTCCTTCACTCCTTGCAGCCACAGAGTTGCATGCACACACACAAATACTTTGCACCATCCCCATTTCCAGGGTCTCACTTCCCATCCTCTCAACCAGCCCACTCCGCTGCCCTGATTTCAGTCTTCTCCCTCCCTGTCCCCTTCCCACCCCCATCCAACTCCTCTCCTGCCACTTCTAGCCCTGGAGGCTACTGTGGGACCCTCCCTGCCTCACATCCCTTGGCTCAGAAACCTCCCCATTTCTTAGTGAAATGATGGCAACCTCCCCCTTCCTGGGGTATCCGGGACCCAGACCCCTCCCCCCAATCCCCTCAATCTCACAGCTTGCCTGGTTCTCTCCATTCCTTCCCATCCTGTGTCCCCAGAAGAGGAGACTGAGGGGAAAGAAGATGGAAAGTGGACTGGAAAATGGCAGGTCTCAGAAACAAGGCCTCCCAGGGCTGGAGAAGGGGAAGCACAGTGAGCACGGGGAAGGGGAAGGGGAAACAGGTGGTAGTGAACAACAGGGAAAGCGGGGACAGAAAGAAGACAGGGGTGGAGGTGAGCCCAAGAGGAGGAGAGAAGATAGAGATGCGCGGGGAAGGGGGAAACTGGAAAAGGGGGAGCTGGCTGACCGAGGCGGAGGACTGATCAGGCCGCAGAGGCCCGAGCTGGGGATCAGCGAGAGGGGGAAGGAGATGCGTGGGAGGAAGAGAGAGACAGCATCAAGCGCCAGCCAGCCAGCCAGCGGGGAGGAAGCGGCGCGGAGGGGGAGGGAGCACAGGAGGGGAGCTGGCAAAAAGGCCCCACGACGTGAAGTCTCAGGCCAGACAGATGGAAAGTGCTGGAGACTGAGGGACAGGGAGAGCCAGGCCCAGAGGCGGAGGTGGGGGAGGAGGAGGGGAAGGGACTGGAGCAAATGAGGGCAGCTGGCGCTTGGAACAGGGCTCTGGACACAGACAAACGGAAGCCAGCGGAGGTTGTGTGTGTGAAGGAATGAAGAGGGTCCTGGGCGCTGGGGGGCCTCATGGGGGCTGCACACACCTCAACACGCGCACGCGGCAGCGCGCAGGCACACGCGCGCACACACTGGCATTAGACTCCGCACCCACTCCCACTTGCCTGACCTGTTTCTCTGTGGGACAAAAGTGTTCCTAGCATCCCCCAAAATAACGCCCCCTCCTCCAGGTCCCCCGGAGTCCAAGCCCCAGATGCCACCACCCCAGTCCCAACCTTCCCCCCCCCACACCAGTTCTCGCCCTACCGGCCCTTAGGGGTTGCAGCAGCTCCGAGGCTCCGAGGGCCGCACTGGGGAGGGGGCCGCCAGGGTCTCCTACCTTGAGGGGGGAGAGGTGGGCGTGGCCCACGACCCCGTGGACGGCCTCGAGGTGGGACAAGTTCCTCTCCGCCACGTGCACCAGCTCGGGGGCGTTTACCTGGTTGGGGAGGTGGGCCGGGCTGTGCTCCAGAGGGGGTGTGTCTTCATCTTGGTAGCGGTATTTCTGGGGATGGGGACCGAGGCGTCACTGGGCCGGCCCAGTGCCTCAGGCTCCAGGCCGCCCGCCCCAGCCGCCTCCTCTTCCCCCAGCCAATGCAGTGCGGAAGGCCCTGGGGCCTGACCAGCTCCTCCCCCTCCCTCTCCTCCAGCCCATTGGCTCCCCTCTCTCCACCCTCCCGACAGCCCCCTCTCCCGCCAGGGCCTCGGCACCTCTCCTCTCTCCCCAAGGCCCAGCCCCATCCCCCAACCCCTGCTCCTCACATCCTAAGCCCTTGGCCTTCTACCCAGCATCCCTCTCTTTTGGCACCCGTGTCTTCCTTCACCCCTTTGCCAGGCCTTCTTCTTCCACCCCCTCCATCCTTCAAGAGCTGTGGCCCCTGACCCTGTACTCCCATTCTCTACATCCCATCCCCAACTTCTTTGCTCCCTGCATCATCTTAATCCCTTGCCCAGGTTCTAGATTCCCCCTCCCATTCCTGTTCCGTGCCCCCATCTTCATCGCGTGAGTCTCCCCATTGCAGCCTCTACCCATGGGCAATTGGCTCTCTAGCACCCTTGCATGCCTGAGGTAGGGGTCAAAGTCAGACCCAGCCCAGGCAGGGTGAGGCTAAGCCTGTCCCACTCATCCTTCACCGGCCTGGCTGTTCCCCATTACTCAGTGAGCTAGCTCCCACCCCACAGCGGCCACAATCCAGCCAGCTAATCCGATATACTAGAAAGGGGCGGGACGGGGGAGGAAGGGGAGGAATAAAGGCAGTAGGGCTCCGGAGGGGGACCGGAATGGATGCCAGGCCCCCCCTGATTGTGGAAGAGGGTAATGTGCTGAGCCTTAGAGTGAATTTGGGTCTTCCTCTGGCCTTGGGTGGGGGGAGCCCAACATGTCCCCTGACTCCCTGCTGGATTAAGCAGCTGCCATCTCAAGAGCCTCCCTTGGTAGCTTAATAGGGACACCAGTAAATGAGATTAACCAGGGGCCAGAGGGAGAGAGGAAAAGGGCAGATGGAGGCAGCAGTGAAGGGCAGTAACTCTGCCTGGCCCTTCTACACTATCTACACTATCTGCCTGCACCTTCCTTGGGAGTTGACCCCCATAGCAGCAGATGAGCCCAGACTCCAGGCTCAGGGAAGAAGGAAGAGGGTACCAGATGTAGGGCTCCCTCGGGGACAGAAGAAGACAGAATATACCCACTAGTGCACATGGGTAAAAAGAGGCAGAATTTCCCTCCAAAGTTTCTGAGAAGCTGAGAGTACCCCAACATTTGAAAGACAACAGTTGCAAGATCAAACAGGAGGAAGTTTATCAAGGATAAGACCTGACCCTAGAGTATGAAATTGAAAATTCTGAGGATGATGAACCAAGGCTGAGAATGTAACCCAACATTGCTGTAGACTAAGGGAAAAGTAAGAGGACAAGAGGAGGGAAATGGTCCTATTGACATGAAGACTCTCAACCCAGGACACAAGGGCAACTAGAATTAAGAACTACCCTGGCCAGGCACAGTGACAAGTAATCCCCATACTTGGGAGGCTGAGGCAGGAGAATTACAAGTTCAAGGGCAGCCTGGGCAATTTAGCAAGACCCAGTCTCAAAATAAAAAATAAAAAAAGGGCTGGGGGTTTAAGTAGTAGAATGCCCCTAAGTTCAATCCCCATTACCAAAGAAAAAAAAGCACCCTGATAGGTTTACGGAGCCTTAAAGAAGGAAAATGAGAGCTCACCAAGTCTGGGCCACAGACTTGGAGAGACCATCCTGAACTCTAGGAGTATAAAAAGTAGAGAAGGAAAGTAAGGATAGCAAAATAGCCCTCCTCAAAGGCTGAGCTGTTTGTGATAACAGCTCTATGAACCAAAAGAAGTTGTTCATTCCCTATCCTGAGAAGGTGGTCATCAGCATCCACCATGCTCAAGCTGAGGGACAAGGCCCCAGAATTGGACAGTCCGGAAGGAAGGGAAGCAAGCAGCTCTCTCTTCTCACTTCACAAGGCCACCAATTTCCTGTGAGATAAACTAGGGCCAAAACTTGAAACTCCAAGCTTTGGAGTCTGGGGGTGGTTTAAGCCCAATGTTTCTCCATCTTCACCCCACATTACTGAGAAAATTCTTGAATCTGATGTCAGGGTGCATCACAGAAAATGGAAGCACGAAGAGGGAAATTTTGTCCTTTAATCTAGAGAGGAAATGAAGGTAAACTTTGTATCACAGTGAGACCCCAGACATCTTTCCCTGCCCCACCCCCAAGGGGGGTGTCTGGCACTGAGGAAAAGATGGAACCCCCAAATGAAGAAAATGGGGAACACAGAATGAGGAACCAAAGGTCCCAAAATGTGGCTGGAAGAGGTTAGGCCTATGTTTAGTCCCTGGAAAATTTTAATGTACATGTAGTGGGGGGGTAAGGTCTGTAAGAATGGGGGGAGGACAATTCTGAAACTGCAAACTGGGGTGTGGGGATGTCAGTACTTCTCAGTCCTAGATTACAGGGCAACTAAAGCAGGACAGAAAGGAGGACCCCCCCTCCTTTAACCTACTGGGACTCTGGGCCCTGACCAATGACAGCTCATTTGCTATTGGGACAAGTCGGCACCCCCACATATTAGAACTTGAGACAGGTAAAAGGCCTGGGGGGGACACAGATGGGGTCGCTGTTGTTCCTTTCCCCTTGCCCCCCAAGACCCCAGTTGCAAAGAATGACCTGGAACCGAGGCTTGTGCCCCCCAAAACAGAGGGGTGTGAGTTAAAGTGGATAAGAAGGACGACCCACTGCGCCTGTCCGCGAGAAGTTGCAACCCAGAGACCCCGCGCCAAGCAGAATGAACAGCGACAGCACTTGAAGCACGCATCCTGAGATTTGGGGGGTCCGGGAAGAGGGGAGCAGGGCTGGATCCCGCACCGCGGCACGTACCACGCAGAGACACATGGAGGCGAA
>PVJS01018261.1:10769-35202 GCA_004027185.1 Glis glis | reverse complement strand
AAAAAAAAAAAAAAAAAAAAAAAAGGAAAAGAAAAAGATTGAATTCAATCTCAAACTATGAGGAGACTTCAGTTATGGGTTTCTTTTTAAATCTCTTTTTATATTAGACTTCCATAATATCAATGCAGAAAATTCCCATGATGTTCATGGGTCTCTGTGTGTCCCTGGGGGAATTCTTGAGTCCTAACTCCATGCATCAACTCAAGTGCAAATTATCATAGAAGATAAACAGCATGACAGACATCACAGCCAGGGAAGCCTTAGATGGACATCCTGAAAGCTAGCAGCTCACAGTTGGGTTGGAGTGGCCACGTTGTCAGTAACTTTTAGCACATTTAAAAATCAAGAGTTAGAGCCGGGTGTGGTGGCACACGCTTGTAATTCCAGTACTTGGGAGGCCGAGACAGGGGGTTCGCGGGCAGCCTCAGCTAACTTAGTGAGGCCCTCCGCAACTTAGTGAGACCTTGTTTCAAAATAAAGAATAAAATAGGGCTGGGATGTAGCTCAGAAGTAGAATGCCCCTGGGTTCAATCCCCAGTACCACAAAAAAAAAAAAAAAAGTCAGGGTGCGCCCTCCTCCTGCCACCCTGCCCTTCTCCTTCCTGCTTAATTCTTCTCCATTAACTCACCTCCTCTGACAAACATTTTACTCATTTATTTATTATTTCATGAGAAGAGTTATATTATAGGAACATAGCTAAAATAAATGAAATTAAATGTGCTAGAAATACAAGTTACAGTCAGGCATGGTGGCGCACGCCTATAATCCCAGTACTTGGGAGGCTGAAACAGGAGGATTGCAGGTTCGAAGCCACCCTCAGCAACTTAGTGAGACCTTGTTTCAAAATTAAAAAAAATGAAAAGGTCTGGTGGTATATCTCAGAGGTAGAATATCCCTGGGTCCAATCCCCAGTAACTAACACACACACACACACACACACACACACACACGACACATGGCACCTGTGATTGCATAGGCTACTAGGACTGAAACAATTTGGCTTGATTAGGGGCCAGAGATCTATAGGAACAGCACATGCCAGGCTTTGCTTACAATTTTGAATGCACTGTTGATGTCAACAAAGAAGTTCATTGAGCAGGCAGTATATAGTCTTTAAGAAGTAAATGAACAGCTAGGCATGGTGGTACATGCCTGTAATCCCTGTACTTGGGAGGCTGAGACAAGAGGATCACAAGTTCAAGACCAGCCTCAGCAACTCAGTGAGACTCTTAGCAACCTTAGCAAAGAGCTGAGGGTATAGCTCAGAGGTAGAATGTCCCTGGGTTCAGTTCCCAGTAACACACACACGCAACTGAAAACAACACAGAATCCACCAGATTGGTTTTATCAATGTCATCCTAAGTAGCCATTTTCCCAGCTGTTTCTACAGATCATAGAAACAATGTTCTGATATAGTGCATCTATTGTTTTTTTTTTGTGTGTGTGTGTTACTAGGGATTGAACCCAGGGGCATTTTACCTCCAAGCTACACCCCCAGCCCTATTATTTTTATTTTGAAACAGGGTCTTGCTAGGTAGATGAGAGTCTCACTACTTGCTGAGGCTGTCCTCGAACCTGCAATCCTCCTGTCTCAGCCTCCCAAGTATGGGGATTTCAAGCGTGCGCCACCACTCCTGGCTAGTGCATTTATTTTTAAGCCACAAGTGCTATAAAAGTAGAACATACCTGGATTTGATAGAAAAGGGGTTTCTTTTGAAGTGTATCCAACAATCCCCACAGCCTCACCACTAACAGAAATTATTTTATAAGGCAAATACAGTCCTGATATTTGAGATGCTAGTGGCCCCTTTGCCTTGATGTTTGCACTCAGAATTGGAAAGTTGGCCTTTTTGAGGAGTGGATCGATCAGTCCATCAACACCATTATCAAATTCATGGTTTCCCAGTGCCTAGATAAAAGGGAAAGGAGAAAATGAATTAGGAACTCTGGAAGTTTCAATCAAAGAATACTTAAAAAATTATTATATATTTATATTACATCAGCCCAGAGGCTCCCCAAGCTGGCCAGGTTCGATGAGACTGCTCCCACAGCCTTATGTCCTCACCTCCAGGGATTTTATTCCGGGCCCTGGACTGGACCCAGGGACACAGATCTCAGGCTGGCCGAGCATTGCTATCCCAGGTTTCACCCCATCCTGTGAAGGCGCCATCTCTATGCACACACATCACTGGAGGATCTGAGGCGGGCTCCACAGTCCACCTTTTCCAGGCTCTGCCTAGCCTTTTCATGTTCTGTTTTCTCCCATAAACCCACATTTCGGACCTAATCATTCAAAGCACCACGTACTCGTGCAAACCATTAACACCAACAGGACTTCACCTGAAGGCAACCTGAGACCAGGGGCCTCCTTCCTCAGCACAGCGCTCCATCATTGTCCCCAGGTTCCCAAAATGTTTCTTCCCCAGGACACCTATGGTCCTCTAATTCTGGGAAAATAAAGAGGGACCAGCAGAGGCTAGTGTACCCACATTTTATAGTGTGGCACTGGCTTCTCCCTTCAATCAGCTCCACGCCACCTTTTGTTCCACGCCCAGCAGTTTCACACAGAGAAAGAACTTCCCGGTGAAATGATCACATGACCTCCAGCAGGGTCTGGGTCCACTCTGAGGATCGGGATGGTTTCAAGCATCACCAGTATTACCCTCCATTCAAGGGTTATACTTATGAAACAGGACGTGCCACCTGTCTTCCCTGGAACCTTCCATCCTTCCTCCATTGCCTGCTGGATGCACCCCTCTTCTCTGAGCACTTACCTGCTCGCTCTGGCTGCCCAGGCTATTTTGCAAACTCAGTACTTAAACCAGCCTCCCTCCGTCCCTCCCTCCCTCCTTTCTTTCTTGTGGAGATTGAACCCAGGGGCATTCTATCTTTGAGCTACATCCCCCTACTTTTTTTTTTTTTTCGGTACTGGGATGGAACCCAGGGGCATTCTACCTCCAAGCTACACCCCCAGTCCTATTTTTTTATTCTTTATTTTGAAACAGGATCTCACTAAGTAGCCGAGGCTGGCCGTGAACCCAGATGCTCTGGTCTCAGCCTCCCAAATACCGGGATTACAAGTATGCGCCACCATGCCTGGCTTAATTTTTTATTTTGAAACAGGGTCTTGCTAAGTTGCTGAGCCTGTCTTCAAACCTTCAACCTTCCTATCTCAGCCTCCCAAGTACTGGGATTACAGGTGTGAACCACCATGCCCTGGCTGAATCTCAAGCTTTCTTTCTTTTTTTTTTTTTTTGCAGTACTGGGGATTGAACCCAGGGGCGTTCTACCTCGGAGCTACACCCCCGGTCCTATTTTTTATCCTTTATTTTGAAACCGGGTCTCACAAAGTTGCGGAGGGCCTCACTAAGTAGCTGAGGCTGGCCGAGAACCCTGATCCTCCGGTCTCCGCCTCCCAAGTACTGGGATTACAAGCGTGCGCCACCACGCCCGGCTTGAATCTCAAGCTTTCTAAATACCACATCCAGTTTTCTTTCACTTGCTGGGTCATCTGGGAACAAGCCTGGAAACTCTAACTGGTGACCCCATGAGCTAAACGAGGGTCACAGTAGATTCTTGGTAGCCACAAGCCTTTCTTCCTAGTGCTTTGCACACTTCGTAATGGCAGGCGTGTGGGGTTATTTGTTTATGTCTGTCTCCTGGCTAGACTGTGTGCTCCTGGGCCACCATGTCCCACCACTCTGTCCTGCTCAGAGCTGTGACCCCTCACCTGTCAAACAAGCATTCAGCAAGTACCTGTCACTCAAAGGGCTGTGTAAGCTCCTCATGGGAATGTGCTGATGCAGAGAAAGCAACACAATGTCTGGACGTTCCCACATACCTGTCTCCCCTATTTTTTTTGTACTGTAGATTGAACCCAGAGCATTCTACCTCCAAGCTACACCCCCAGCCCGATTTTATTTCTTTTTTGGAAACAGGGTCTCGCTAGGTTGTCGAGAGCCTTGCTAAGTTGCCGAGGCTGGCTTCGAACCTGAGATCCTCCTGTCTCAGCCTCCCAAGTACTGGGATTACAAATGTGTGCCACCACGCCTGGCTCTGTCTTCCCTATTAAGTTCTGAGTTTCTGAACCTGCCTGTTCCTTCATCTCCAATGATCTACCAATATTTACCTCTTCCTCTTATTAACTTCCTTTCTCCCAGTCTTGGGTAATTCTTTTTATTTTTTCCCTTCTACTTCTCTTAGAATTGCAAAGTTTCTCCTTGTGGTGAAAAAGTCTCTTTTGATATATTATAGTAACGATGTTGCTTAATTGTAAAGTTCTTTTGTAAACCGGGCTGGTGGTGCACACTTGAAATCCCAGTACTTGGGAGGCTGAGATAGGAGGATCGCAGGTTTGAGGACAGCCTCAGCAAGTAGGGAGATTCTCATCAACCTAACAAGACCCTGTTTCAAAATAAAAATAAAATAGGAGTAGGGGTGTAGCTCGGAGGTAGAATGCCCCTGGGTTCAATCCTCAGTACCACAATAAATAAATAGTTCTTTTGTTTTCAGTGAATTTCTATAATTCTTCATAAAAGATTATCCAACTAAAAGATAGCAACATTATATTCCTAGCATTGGCAACAGCCAAAGTTACAGTTTTCATCTGTTACTTGTTCACTGTCTCTGGCCCTCCCTACCCTGACTAGAGTGTGAGCCTCCTGAAAGTAGTGATTTTGATTTTGTCATTTTACCTCTTTTTTTTTTTTTTTTGCTGTACTGGGGATTGAACCCAAGGGCATTCTACCTCTGAGCTACACCCCTAGCCCTATTTTTTTATTCTTTATTTTGAAACAGGGTCTCACTGAGTTGCAGAGGGCCTCACTAAGTAGCTGAGGCTGGCCGCGAACATGGATCCTCCTGTCTTAGCCTCCCAAGTACTGGGATTACAAGTGTGCGCCACCACACCCTGCATATTGTATGACTACTGATGTCAAGTTTCTTGTTTTGGTTATTCAAAATACCCTGAAATTAGGAGTGATGGAAAACTTGCGTCTGAATCTTGGCTTGTAATTCACATGAATTCTGTTATAGGCCTAAGTCTACTTTCCCTTTGGGGATAAGTAATGCCAGAAGAAGAAGAAGAGGAGGAGGAGGAGGAGGAGGAGGAGGAGGAGGAGGAGGAGGAGTAACTATGGTAACTTAGGTAACTATGAGATGATTATATCTCCATTTATTCTCAATGCACCATAGGCTAAAGAGAATAAAATAGTATTCCATTAACACCTGTGTGTGTGTGTGTGTGTGTGTGTGTGTGTGCGTGCGTGCGCGCGCACGCGCGTGTACGTGTGTGTGGTACTGGGGATTGAACCCAGGGGCATTCTATCTCTGAGCTACACTCCAGCCCTATTTTATTTCTTATTTTGAAGCAGTGTCTCATTAACTTGCTGAGGGTCTCACTAAGTTGCTGAGACTGGCCTCAAACCTGCAATCATCCTGTCTCAGTCTCCAAGTACTGGAATTTCAGGCTCGTGTCACCACACCCAGCTAGAATATATTTATTTAACAATACATCTTTATTTATTTAGCAGTATATCTTTAGTGAGTAACAAATACTAGAGGCGGTATTTTTAAACAAGGAAGAAGGAGTCTGTCTGATTTTTCACTCTGTACTACACTCGATCCACAAATAGTGTGGGTGGAATCTGCAGCGGGATGCAGCAGCCGGGCTGACACTCCGCTACCTGGCTACACTGTCCTGTAAGGCGATGTGCCAACAACTGTGTTTTTTCTGTCCCACAGCTGTGTAGAGGTAGGGCTGCCACTTATCTACCTACTCTTTCCACCTGTGAGCAAGGGCTCCCACTGCTACTGATTAAAGGAACCCGTGGAGGAAATAACAAGCGCAGTCCTCAGAGTGTGCGTAAGAGAAAGGAGCACGCTGGTGCGAGAGCAAGGCCGAGCTGGCGGCTCACGCAGGATGAGGATCAAGGCCTGAGCCCTTTCATTTCTTCTTCTTCTTTTTTTTTTTTTTTTGCTGTACTGGAGATTGAACCCAGGGGCGTTCTACCTCCAAGCTACACCTCCAGCCCTATTTTATTTTTTATTTTGAAACAGGGTCTCATTAAGTTGTGGAAGGCCTCATTAAGTAGCTGAGGCTGGCTTCGAACCTGTGATCCTCCTGTCTCAGCCTCCCAAGTACTGGGATTACAAGCGTGCACCACCATGCCTGGCTCTGAGCCCTTTCACTGTCAACATGGCCTGCAGGAGGGGTCGCAGATGTCAGTGGCCATCTGATGGCATGCCACGAAGGCCTTTCATTTTTGGAATATTTTAGAGAAATCTTCCATTTTTTGATTTCCCCAGTTAGAGTTGATCAAAGCAATCTCTTTCCCTGTTATTGAATATGCATTACTGTGTTAATTCATCCCCATAACCCATTTAAAAGGTAGTTAACAGAGGAAACACTCAGTGAATATTTATTGAATGAGTAAATGAATAAATAGCTGGCGAGGAGAAAAAACGAAGCAGAATTAATTCCCAAGACTGGAAGTCATTACTCCTTAAGCCCCTGGTCTAGCCGCCCCAGGTGTCCTCCTCCATGAGATCTAAAATTCTGTGCAAGTATCATTTTTGATGTGTGCTGTAATGGAAAAAAAGGTTACCAAATGCAATCTTTCTGGCCTCAGGTACCAAAGTGATAGAGTTCTGCTTTGATGAATGAGCGTAACAGCCACAGAGCAGTAATTGTAGCAGGAAACAGAGCCGCAAAGACGAGCAAGCCACAAAGCCCTGCACGCCTCGCAGGCCTCCCAGGCGAGAAGCTCTAGACACAGCCTGCTCTCTCAGCTGGGAAACGGCGTCCCCAGATCAACAGAGCTGTGGCGAGGTCACGGTAGCCCAGCCCTCACCAACTCCTAATGCAGTCTAGCTGGTTAGATTACCCCGATCTGCAATGGAATTTTTATTCCAAGTGTTGTCAGAAAATTCATATTTTTTCCAAATGTCAAGATGAGTCCCTTCATTTGAGAGCTGCCCACGGTGTCTGGGTTACAGCCACTGTAAAGACGCGCAGGCCTGGGAGAGGGGAGGGGAGATCTGACCCGTCACCTTCCTCCTTTCAGAAGATACTTTATGGAGCTGGCTGGAGCCATTTCGTGCCACTGCTCCTTTCCCCAACCTCACCACAGCTCTCAGTTCCCACTGATCACTGGCCAGAGTCCCCTGCCATGCCCACCACCAGCAGAGAAGAAGGGGCGCCTACCACCCTGGACCCCGTGAATGAGACACTCAGGAAGACACATAGAGAAGAAAAACACTGCCGTCCGTCCCTCCCCTCCCGATGCTGGGAAGTCCTGCTGCTTCCGCTCCTGCCCCAGTCCCAGGGATCTTCTTCTCCACCACACTCACGGCCTGCTCATCTGCCGCCCTCACCTGGACTACCCCAATGACTTCTAGCCAGTCCCTGAGCCACAGGCCCACAGGCTCTCCTCCGCAGGCCGTCAGGCTGGGCGTCTCGAAACACACCCCGCCTCCTTCTCGCCCCTGCTTTAAGTGTCTCCAGGGCTTGCCACTTGCCACCACAATGACAGTCCTAGCTCCCTGGGCCCCAGAGGTGTCCCAGCCCAGCTGCGTCGTTTTTTTCTGCTTAAACTTCAGGTGCCCTCAGTTCCAGGAACACTCAGTGCCCAGAAGCCTGACCATGCAGCTCAAGCGTCACTTCCTCGAGACGCCTCCAGGGTGTGTCGCTCTGGTGCACCCACTGCCTGGCATGTGGGTCTCTAACGGCACCTGTCCTCACCGTGGCGGTCTGTCTGCACATCGACTACCCCTGTGCCCTCGGTGACCCCAGGCAAACGCCCAGCAGATGTTTACTGAGTGAGTAATAACCACTCGCTCCACCTGTGCTTTTAAATGGGCTCCATTTTACTCTATGATTTGGTGAGTGAGGTATTCAAACTTTTCAGGATATGAAGCAAACTAGGTAAATAGTTTGTAAAATGAGAGAAACCAAGTTGCTAGGAAACCAGTGACAAGCTTAGCCAACTGTATCCAGCTCAAGCCCGACCTCCCAGAGACCCCTCTAGACGATTGCCCAGGCTCTCTTGTCTTCATTTACTGTGTTTTAATCTACAAGTTACCTTCATATTTCTACTAATATCTTCCTGGCACTCCTTTGTGAATGGAGCACTTTTTTTTGGTACTGGGGATTGAATCCAGGGGCATTTTACCTCTGAGCTACACCCCCAGTCCCCCCCCCCCAGACCCCTCTCTTTTTTTTAAATTTTGAAACAAGGTCTTGCTGAAGGCTGGGCTCGAACTTATGATCCTCCTGTCTCAGCCTCCCAAGTACTGGGATTACAGGCGTGTGCCACCGCATCCTACTGGAACACATTTTTAAAAAAAGTTCTGTTTTAGGCCGGGCGTGGTGGTGCATGCTTGTAATCCCAGTCCTTGGGAGGCTAAGACAAGAGGATCACGGATTCATGGCCAGCCTCAGCTACTTAGTGATGCCCTCCACAACTTAATGAGACCCTGTTTCAAAATAAAGAATAAAAAAATAGGGCTGGGGGTGTAGCTCGGAGGTAGAATGCCCCTGGGTTCAATCCCCAGTACTGAAAAAAAGAAAGAAAAAAAGTTCTGTCTTATGTCCTCATGTATGTGTGCATGAGAACATTATTTAGATTTCATGGCGGAAGTTAGGGAAAAGATGAAACTCTATGAAAAGTCTCTTTATTGGAAATCTGCTCAGGTGACCAACAATTTGCTCTACTAAAGAAAGGGGATGTTTCATAGCCTTGGTTTTGTTCACAGAGGACTATAAAAAATACCAGTGATTTTTTTTGTGTGTATGTGTATGGTTCTGGGCATTGAACCCAGGTGCATTTTATCTCTGAGCTACACCTCCAGCCCTTTTTCTTTTTTATCTGGAAACAGGGTCTTCCTAGGTTGCTGAGGGCCTTACTACATTACTGAGGCTGTCCTGGAACCTGCAATCCTCCTGTCTCAGCCTCCCAAGTAATGGAATTCTAGGTATGCACCACCACACCCAGCTCTAGTGAATTTAAAATAAGGGAATTTCAGGAAAGCAGATTTTTAAAGGCAAAAAGCATGACAAAAAGAAATATTAATAGTTCAGACTGTTATGCTATATAGTAAGGCTTGTTCACATGGTAAATCATTTAATCCTTCCAGTGCTATAATGTAGATGCTATTATTTTCCCTTTTCATAGATCAGGAAACTGAGGCATGGGGCTCCTACACCTACCTAGCAAGTGTCTGAGCTGAGATCTGAACCCAGGTAGTGAGGCTTTTGCAGCCAGGGTCCTAACTACTCTGGCAAACTCGCTGCTAATATAATGTGCGTGCCTGGAAGAGACGGGTATCATTCGATTCTCACCAGTCTCCCACAGGGTTCCAGAGTGTCACATAACGATGCCACAGTCCTTGTTCTCAGGAAGCTGGTAGGGAAGCCAGAACAAGCATAACTGTAGCACATGCATCCACCCACCCACCCATCCATATCCATCCATCCATCCATCCATCCATCCATCCACCCACCCATCCACGCTTGCCTACGGAAAATGTGGAAACCACAGAGATGGATGTGTGTGAGGATGCAGGCACGCGCTGTCCATTTTAAGAACTGAAGAAGCTCAGAAAATAAGCTTCACCTACATGTGGCTGCCAAGGGAAAGCTCACAGGCAAATAACACCAACGGTATAAACAGACATGGAAATGAAAATGAATAAGGGAGTGAAGATAAGAGGCTTAAGCACATCTGAGGAAAATCAAGGAAAGAAGAATTGATTTAAAAGCAGTGGTGTGCCGGGCGTGGTGACGCACGCCTGTAATCCCGGTACTTGGGAGGCTGAGACAGGAGGATCACAGGTTGGAGGACAGCCTCAGCAAGTTGTGAAACTCTCATCAACCTAGCAAGACCCTGTTTCAAAATAAAAATAAAAAATAGGGCTGGGGGTGTAGCTCAGAGGTAGAATGCCCCTGGGTTCAATCCCCAGTACCACAAAAAAATAAATAAATAAAATAAATAAAAGCAATGGTGTATGCACAATGCAGAAGAAAAGATTTTTGTTGATCCACATAACTCAATTGCAATAATGTAAAAAAGCTATTTGTCAGAGATTTGAGGCACATTTATTTAGCTAGACACTTATACACCAGCTCATCTGGTTGAGGACTGGAGATAGCAGTAAGCCCTATAATTTAAGGCTTAGTGAGAGAGCCCAGTCTATCACACAATGAAGCTCAGCTGTCAATCACTCAGGGACATGCAGCAACTTTCTTCGGATGGGAGGATTACAAGCTATGTTTGGTGGATACATTTCTAGCCTCGTGGACCATTTCTTCTTTTTTTTTTGGTGCTGGGGAATGAACCCAGGGGCATTCTACTTCTGGGCTATACCCCCAGCCCTATTTAATATTTTTTTGGAAACAGGGTCTCACTAAGTTGCGGAGGGCTTCACTAAGTAGCTGAGGCTGGCCGTGAAACTGCCATCCTCCTGTCTCAGCCTCCCAAGTACTGGGATTACAAGCCTGTGCCACCACACCCAGCTCTCATGGACCATTTCTGCTGTTGGGGTGCCCTCACCCCACAGTCCTGGGCCAGGGCATGTTGGCCCTGGCAGGTGAGTATGGCATCCCACTGAATGGCAGAAAACATCCCGAGGCTCATCCCAGTTTACCTGCACATCAAGACTTGTTGAAAGAATGAATGAAAAAATAAGTATTGAACAGAAAAGAAAGCATTTCACATTTTCTGTATCAGTTAGAAAAATGTACAAATGCTTCATGCGTACAAAATGTGCACATCACCATTACATTTAGAATTAACTGTTCAAGCCGGGCGTGGTGGCGCACGCTTGTAATCCCAATACTTGGGAGGCTGAGACGGGAGGATCATAGGTTCGCGGCCAGCCTCAGCTACTTAGTGAGGTTCTCAGCAACTTAGTGAGACCCTGTTTCCAAATAAAAAATAAAATAGGGCTGGGGGTATAGCCCAGAGGTAGAAGGCCCCTGGATTCCATCTGCAGTACCAAAAAAAAAGGATTAGCTACTCAACTAATTGGGGTCCAGGCAGGTTTAACTACATTTCTGAGGAGATATGGGGCTCCAGCTAATGTTTAGATTATATAGAAAAGCAATTATTCAAGTGAGGGAAGTGTCAAAAGAACTTTTTTGTGTGTGTGGATTGAGCCCAGGGGCCTTCTACCTCCGAGCTATATTCCCAGCCCTATTTTTCATTCTTTATTTTGAAACAGGGTCTCACTAAGTTGTAGAGGGCCTCACGAAGTAGCTGAGGCTGGCCGTGAACCTGTGATCCTCCTGTCTCAGCTTCCCAAGTACTGGGATTACAAGTGTGCACCACCACACCCAGCTTTTTTTTTTTTTTAATACCATGCCCTGGATTTGATCCCTAACACTGGTGGAAACAGAAACACAAACACAGGGATTGCCATCAAGATGTCTTTCAAGCTTCCCAAACTAACATTGCTAATTTGCTTTCCCCCACACAGGGCTTTGCTACTGAAGATGAAAGAGTAATTCTGGGAGTTTCCTTAGTAGGAGAGACCTTGTAAGCTCTTGAACAGAAGGTGACTTTTCTTTTTTCTTTTTTCTTTTTTTTTTTGCGGTACCAGGGATTGAACCCAGGGGCATTCTACCTCCGCGCTACACCCCCGGCCCTATTTTTATACTTTATTTTGAAACCGGGTCTCACAAAGTTGCAGAGGGCCTCACTAAGGAGAGAGAGAGAGAGAGAGAGAGAGAGACAGACAGAGACAGGGAGAGAGAGACAGCGAGAGAGCTGAGGCTGGCCGCGAACCCGGATCCTCTGGTCTCCGCCTCCCAAAGTACTGGGATTACAAGCGTGCGCCACCACGCCCGGCCAGAAGGTGACTTTTCTTAGGGACTCGTTTTTGGAGGAGGAGAAGAAACATGCTCCCTGATGGACTGGGCACACATGGTAATATGAGGGCCCCCTGCTGCATCTGCTACAGACCAGACCTTCAGCTCTAGAATCCCCCCGCATGAGTGTTAGAATTCCAATCTCTTTGCATGCTGCTTTTCCTCTCTCCTTTATAGCTCGTACTCCGCCTCTCTCTGTGATTAAGAAGGGCTCAAATGGGCACTAACCCTTTTCTATTTTCTGAATAGTTAAGTTCCACCCTAGCAGGTCTTACTGTCCTCAGAAACTAGCACAAAGCCTGGCACATGGTGGTGCTAAATGGACTGAATAAATAAATGAGCCTCAAAGACAATAAGCTCAAAGCTGGGCTTCTCCTCCTCCTATTCCTTAGTCCGTCTGTCCCTCCCTCCCTCCCTTCCTCCTTTCCTTTTTTTCTCTCAGTACTGGAGCTTGAACCCATGGGCATTCTACCTCAGAGCCACATCTCCAGCCCTTTCTTTCTTTCTTTTTGAAACAAGGAATTGCTAAGTTGCTGAGGCTGGCCTCGACCCTGAGATCCTCCTGTCTCAGCCCCCCAAGTACTGGGATTATAGGCATGCGCCACCGCGCCCAGGCCATCATTTCTATTACTAATAGCATAACAGCCCACAGGCATCCTGGGGACCTCTTCATCTGGAAACAGGGGCCCACTCCAGGTGCTGGGAGAGGATTCAAGCTCTCTCTCCACAAGGAAATAACTGTCTCCCCAGCATCCCCCCCCCAAAAAAAAAGAAGAAAGAAAAGGAAAAAGTAACTGTGAGGGAGAAATAAGAGAATTTTCAAGCAAACTTAGACCTGTGTACACAACCAAGTTCAGAGATGAACGGAGTTACACTGGCAGATTAGAAGCAAGAGGGCAAGCTGGACAGGGCTGAGGCGCCGAGAAGTGACACGCAGGATACCATGCTCTCCAACCTCCCGTTTCATAGAGGAGGAATCCGCTGCTGACTCACTTTGCTAATGAGCAGATGAGAGAAGAAGTAAAAGCCGCTGTCCCGATGCTCCGCCCACGTCCCTTCTGTCTGCTCTTCTCTGCCGCTGGCCGGAAGGCCCAGGCTGTCCAGCGAGTCCAGGAAAAGCCTTTAGCCTGCATCTCAGTGCTTGAAACAGCAGGCTCAGCTGCAGGGTGCTATGGCTTGAGTTCCCACCAAAACTCACATCAAAGAGTATTTTCCATTGTGAGGTTTTAAGAGGTGGGACCTTCCTGAGGTGATAGGTCAGGAAGGCTCTGCCCTCTTTAATGGATTAATCCACGCATGGATTCATGGTTAATGGGCTTGCTTGAGAGTGGGTCTGTTGTTTAGCTCTGCCTCTTGGACAGTGCCCTTTTGACATGTGATGCCTGGTGCTGCCTCAGGACTCCAGAGTCCCGCACCAGCAAGAAGGGCCTAACAGATACCTCCTGGTCTTTGACCTTCCCAGCTTTCAGAACCATGAGCCACAGGAAACGTCTTTTCCTTATAAACACCCAGTCTTGGGTATTGTTATAGCAGTAGAAAACGGATGAAGAGGGGTGTAAACTTAAGCAGAAGTTTACTACTCCCCCTATGTAGTAGCATCAACGCCTGTACCTCATGCTTGACCCCTTTCAGCCATCTTTGCATTATGCCCTCTCCTGAGCTCCCCTGCCAACAGCAGGTGAGCTCAGTCAACACTCAGCACTGCCCTGCCTTGGGCTAGGATGGCACCCACCACTTTGCAGCTAGCATCATCTCCTCCAGGCCCCACGGCAACATGGCGGGGGCTACCATCACATAGTACATAAGAGGAAACCGAGGCTTCCTGCATCTCAGTCCAGATTCCAAGTGGTAGGGAGGAGACTTGATTCAGACAGCCTCCCCCTCAAGGTCACTCTCTCAAGAGCCAGGGTCCTACTGCCTGCTATGGAAATAGTTCCTAGCCAGGTGAGGCAGGGCACGCCTGTAATCCCAGTTCTTGGGAGGCTGACATAGGAGGATCGCAGTTATGAGGCCAGCCTCAGCAACTTAGCAAGACTCCATTTCAAAATTATAAAGGGCCAGGTGTCGTGGCGCATACCTGCAATCACAGTACTTGGGAGGCTGAGACAGGAGGATCACAGGTTGGAGGACAGCCTCAGCAAGTAGTGAGATTTTCATCAACCTAGCAAGACCCTGTTTCAAAATAAAAATGAAATAGGGCTGGGGGTGTAGCTCAGAGGTAGAATGCCCCTGGGTTCAATACAAAAAAAAAATCATAAAGGGCTGAGGGTGTAACTCAGAGGTAGAACGCCCCTGGACTCAATCCCCAGCACCAATAATAATGATAAACTAATGAATTAACTTAATTAAAAATAAAAAGGACTGGGGTGTAGCTCAGAGGTAGAAACCCTCTTGGGTTCAATCCCAAGTATGGAAGGAAGGAAGGAAGGGAGGGAGGGAGGGAGGGAGGGAGGGAGGGGAGGGAGGGAGAGAAAGGAAAGGAAGGAGATTCTTGGTGGGTTCAGCCTTTCCCCATCAGCACTTCTCACACCTCAATTATGCCCGGCCTGTTTCCATTCCTTTTCTCTGGTGTCTTCTCTTCCCATTCATCTCTGCTCATCTTTTCAAATTGATCTCTCTGAAGAGCAGAGAGTTTTTTCTCATGTAAATCAATTCTCCAGTTCTCCTCAAACACCGACTGGTTGTCCAACAATTCAGTTCAGACAAGGCAATATCTTTGTGGACTAAGCTTGTCCCAAAAGTTACAGGGCTCAGTCACACAAGACTGTCTCCACTTCAGACACCATGGAGAGGCCCAGGCCCCTGCATCTCTAACCGACCACCTATAAACCCCACAACCCCATCCCCAGGGCTGATAATTAGCTAGAACAACTCTGAAACTTACTCTTACCGGGTTATTATAAAGGATACAGCTTGGGAGAAGCCAAATGGAAGATACACAGATACACGGGGCAAGTGCAGGGTGGGGCAGCAGAGCTTCCTCGCCCTTTCTGGGCATACCTCCCTCCCGGCACATCCCAGTGGTCAGCAACTCCAAAGCACATCAAACTCCTTGTCAATACTTGTTTTTGTTTTGTGGCCCTGGGGATTGAACCCAGGGGTGTTCTACCTCCGAACTACACCCCCAGACCTATTTTATTTTTTATTTTAAGACAGGGTCTCGCCGGGCAAGGTGGTGCATGCTTGTAATCCCAGTACTTGTAATCTCAGTACTTGGCTGAGACAGGAGGATCACAGGTTCGCGGCCAGCCTCAGGAGCTTTGAGGCCCTCCGCAACTTAGTGAGACCCTGTTTCAAAATAAAAAATAAAGTAGGGCTGAGGGTGTAGCTTGAAGGTAGAATATGCCTGGGTTCAATCCCCAGTACCAAAAAAACCAAACAACAACAAAACAGGGTCTCATTAGGTTGGTGAGAGTCTCATGAAATTGCTGAGGCTGGCCTTGAACCTGGATCCTCCTGTCTCACTGGGATTACGTGTATGTGCCACCACATCTGGCTGTTCAAGAGTTTTCAGAGCTTGATCTCCAGCTCCACCTTCCTTTCCTGGAGGTATGTGGATGAAGTCAGAACTTCCAAGTCTCTATTCCTCTAGTCACTTGGTCTTTCTAGTGATTGGCCCCATCCTAAGGCTATTTATGGATCCCACCCTAAGAAAACTCCGGTTTATTAAGGGGCTCATTATGAATAACAAAGACCCTTCTATCATTTAGGACATTCCTTAGGTTTTAGGAGCTTAGGTGAAAGGAACTGGGGTCAGTGATCAAATGTTTACTTTTTGTTGTGCCACAGTCACCCTCTACTCAGAAACCCCAGTGCTCACCTAACAAAAGAGCCCAACCTCTCCGGTGGCTTGCAAGACTCAGACAACCTCATCTCCCCTGATTTCCACCACTTCCTGGGGTCCAGGCTGGTCCATCTTGCAGATTCCTGCCTCTGCACCAGTGCCCCGTACTCCTGCCCCTTCACAGAACCAGAACATTCCCCACAACAAAAAGTGCCCAGGATGCCAACTGTGCAGAGATATGCAGACCCTCAGAGATGAGCTGGTTTGTGCCTCTCATATAGATGATGTGAGAAATAATTAGATCTTTTCTATCAAAGGAATAGCTTGACTTGGGCTCCATTTGTAAAACTGCCATTGTGTAACTACGTATGCTTGTATTTTTGTAAAGATAGCATTTCCTGGAAATTGTGAGTGCTAATCCCTCCCCCAGTATCCCCTTCAGCCAATGGCATAAAGATTGTGAGGCTGTGTTCCCATCAATAGGAACACAGCATGGAAGCCCCCCCCCCCGAAAATAAAACTCCCAGCAAGTTTCCTCCATGTTGTTCTTGCACACCTGATTTTACTGGTGGCAGGATCCCTTTTTGCAAAAAGTAAAATTTGTCTTGCCGAACTGCTTTCAAATACATGTCTTTTTTTTACTGACACTATAAAAATTTACTTCTGACAATGAGAAACTGCTGGCCCCAAGAGGGGACAGGTGTAACCAAAGATTATTGACTTATTTCTTTTTTTAAATTTTATTTATTTATTTATTTATTTATTTATTTATTTATTGCGGTACTGGGGATTGAACCCAGGGGCGTTCTATCTCCGCGCTACACCCCCGGCCCTATTTTTTATACTTTATTTTGAAACCAGGTCTCACGAAGTTGCGGAGGGCCTCACTAAGTAGAGAGAGAGAGAGAGAGAGAGAGAGAGAGCGCTGAGGCTGACCGCGAACCCGGATCCTCCGGTCTCTGCCTCCCAAAGTACTGGGATTACAAGTGTGCGCCACCATGCCCGGCTCAATTCTTTTCTTTTTCTTTGAAGTACTGGGGATTCAATCCAGGGCCTCATCCACGCTAGAGAAGCACTGAGTTACATCCCCAGCCCTTTTTCTCTCTGTGTGTGTTACTGGGAACTGAACCCAGGGGCATTCTACCTCTAGCTACACCCCCAGCCTTTTATATTTTTTGTTTTTGAAACAGGGTCTAGCTAGGTTGCTGAAAGTCTCTCTATGTTGCTGAGGCTATGCCGTTTTGCTTTTAAATTTTATTTTGAGATAGGGTCTTGCTAAGTTGCCCAGGCTGGCTTTGAACTTGTGATCCTTTTGCCTCAGCCTCCTGAGTAGCTGGGATTACAGGTGTGTGTGCCACTGTACGTGGCTAAGCAAACCCAATTTAAAAAAACAAAACAAAAAGCAGAGAATATGAACATACAGTTAGGGAAGAGGGGCCTCAAAAAGTTAACCAACATATCAAAATATCAAAAGACGTCCTAACTCACTAGTCTTTAGCAAAACACAAGACAAAAACAATGTGATGCCACTTTATACCTACTGGAAAGTTGGATAAAACTATGAAGAATGGGTGAAGATATAAGGATCTGCACGTCCTGCTTGGGGTTGGGGTGAGGGGTGGTGGAGGGGAGTAGAGGGCTCCAGCTATTCAGGAAGGCAATCTACTAGTACTTAGACAAAGAAAGCACCGTATACCCATGCTCTGTAGCCAGCAATTTTGCTCTTCAGTATGAATCTCAAAGAAAGCCTGCAGAAAGATATTTGGAGCAGCCTAATTTGTGAGGCAGGGTGCTGGCAGCCACCTCCAAACCCATATGTAGTCACCATGGAGCATGATGGGCAGTGTCATAGAGGAACATGGCAGACAGAAAAGCATGGGTGAATCATCAAACAAGCTTAGGGCGGAAGAAACAGAATGAACTAACAGCACTACTTACATTAAAAATACAAGTACCACGCTGGGCGTGGTGGAGCACGCCCGCAATCAGTGCTTGAGAGGCTGAGACAGGAGGATTTCAGGTTTGATCCTGTGACTTAGTGAGACCCTCAGCAACTTAATGAGATTCTGTTTCAAAATAAAAAATAATCTGGGCATGGTGGCGCACAGGAGGCTGAGACAGGAGGATTGCAGGTTCGTGGCCAGCTTTAGCAACTTAGTGAGGCCCTCCACAACTTAGTGAGACCCTGTTTTAAAATAAAGAATAAAAAATAGTACTGGGGGTGTAGCATGGAGGTAGAATACCCCTGAGTTCAATCCACAGTACTAAAAAAAATAAAATAAAATAAAAAGGGCTAGGGGTGTACCTCAGAGATAGAAGGCCCCGGGTGGTTCAATCCCTAGTATGAAGAGAAAGAAAGAAAGAAAGAAAGAAAGAAAGAAAGAAAGAAAGAAAGAAAGAGAGAGAGAGAGAGAGAGAGAAAGAGAGAGAGAGAGAAAGAGAGAGAGAGAGAGAAAGAAAAAAAGAAAGAAAGAAAGAAAGAAAGAAAGAAAGAAAGAAAGAGGAAGGAAGGAAGGAAGGAAAGAAGGAAGGGAAGGAAGGAAGAAAGGAAGGAAGGAAGGAAAGGAAAGAAGGAAAGAAAGAAAGGAAGAAAGGAAGGAAAGGAAAGAAGGAAAGAGAAAGAAAGATGCACGTAAAGGTTTTACAAGTACATATAGAAACAAAACCATATACGTCAAACACATTCAAAAGACTGTCTATGCAGGAAGCAGGGGAGGGCAACCAATGGGCTATTCTAGCTAACTGTTCCCTGAACAAGCCAAGGCAGAGCCATGGTCCCCAACCCAGCTGCTGGCCCCAGCTTTTGGGAACAATTTGGACAGAAAGTGGGCTTGGCAGTCAGGGCCTCAGAAGCAGAAACCAGGTAAAGAAAGGCCACCCTTCCGAGAGGCCAGAGGGACCCACTGAAAGCTACCTTCCTTACAGCCTGTCTCAATGGCAAGAGTCACCTCTAGACATGAGTCCCTTTGGCTTTCTAAATTGTTTTCTTTTCTTTTTCTTTTTTTGGTACTGAGGATTGAATCCAGGGGTGTTCTACCTCTAATATCACTAGTTACATTAAAATATAAGCATGAAGCCAGGCATGGTGGCACAAGCCTGTAATCCTCCTACTTGGGAGGCTGAGACAGGAGGATAGCAGGTTTGACCCAGCCTCTTTTTGTTTTTAACTTGAAAGAGGGTCTCACTAAATTGCTGAAGGTATTATTAAGTTGCTGAGCCTTAAACCTGCGATACTCCTGTCTCAGCCTCCCAAGTACTGGGATTATAGGCATGCACCGCCAGTCAGCTCCCAGTGTACATCTTAAGAATAGTTTAGACAATGGGACTTAGAAAAAAGATGGTGGAGGAGAGGTAGATGGTGGTCTGTGCCAGGCCGTGGGAACCAGATAAACCAAGAGCCAAACCCAAACCTTCCCTTCTTCACTCCCCCTAACCCCAGGGCATAGGAAGCCAACCTTTCATGAGAGCTATGATGGGCCAGAAGGAAGGGGGGATTTTTACATTTATTATCTCATGCACTGCTCACAAAAATCCTATATGGTGGTGGTTTTCAGTTCTGCTTTAAGTTTAAGAACACAAGGCTCAGAGAAGCAGGGCAAATGCACACGCTGGGGCCGGGCATGGTGGCGCACGCTTGTAATCCCAGTACTTTGGGAGGTGGAGACCGGAGGATCCAGGTTCGCGGCCAGCCTCAGCTCTCTCTCTCTCTCTCTCCCTGTCTCTCTCTCTCTCTCTACTTAGTGAGGCCCTCCGCAACTTCCTGAGACCCGGTTTCAAAATAAAGTATAAAAAATAGGGCCAGGGGTGTAGCTCAGAGGTAGAATGCCCCTGGGTTCAATCCCTGGTACCGCAAAAAAAAAAAAAAATGCACACACTGATGCATCCTTGCTCTCTTCCTCATGCCTCAGGGGACACCAGTCCTTCCACTAAGATAGCCACAACCTCGAGTAGTTTTTCTACCCTTCTCCTAGTTTTCTGCCTGGGAGCTGGGTCCAGTAGGCAGACATAGCAGGTCTAGAAAACCTACACTTCCGGCTCCAGGGGTCTCTCAGGGTTAAGTTAGATTCTAGGGACTTCCTCTTTATCCTCCATACGGATGAGTCCTTAGATGTGGCTTCTCTAAACCAGGTCGGATTTACAGGGAACTGGAGATGCCTCTCCACAGCTGTTTTCCACCGTGATCTGAATCTCCAGTGTCCTGGGAATCAAGACATGGTGGGTAGCTCTGATAGAGGAACTTCTATAGCAGAACAGTAATAAAGTCTCTGAAGGTTAGTAGAATATAAGCAGAATGACAATAAAAAATCTGGCAAGGTGAGAATACTGGGTGCTGTACTGCATGCTTCAGCACCACAGGAACTAGGATTTTGTGTAGGTCAAATTACGTTTGTCCACCCCCCTCAAACTGCAGAGAGTTAGGGCTGCCCAGAGGCCCTCAGGAACAGGGCCATCAACCTCGCCATTCCATCTCCTTCCCCTTCTTACTCTGCCAATGTTATACAAGTCATCTATTTTTTTCCTCAGGCCCCAGTCCAATTACTTTGAACAAAATTGAAAGAAAGTAACTTCATCCCACAAAAAGCATTCTAAACATGCAGGAGGAGATGGGCTGTAGCTTGTAGCAGATCGCTCTAGCCTCGCCTGAATGTCCTGTCATAAACATCTGATGTGATGACTAACACCCTGAGCTCAATATCATTATTAGGGAAAATTAGGAATTCTCCATATCTTTGTCAACAAAAGGAGTTTGCACAATGATGGAGAAAAGGGTGTCATGAAGAGAAAATTTTACAAAGTTGTGGTTTAGATGTGAAATCAAAACAAACGCATATAAGGTTTATTCTCTTCTGTGAGGAAGTGGAGACGTAAACTAATAACAATTAAGTTGTATAAATATTTATGTGGTCATTACTACTCGCAAAGCATCCGGCAGGTCTCTAGCTGTAGATATATCGAGGCTAGGAGACCACAGAGTTCTTTTTTTTTTTTTTTTTTAGTACTGGGGATTGAACCCAGGGGCATTCTACCTCCGAGCTACACCCCCAGCCCTATTTATTTTTATTCTTTATTTGGAAACAGGGTCTCACTAAGTTGCGGAGGGCCTCACTAAGTAGCTGAGGCTGGCCACAAACCTGTGATCCTCCTGTCTCAGCCTCCCAAGTACTGGGATTACAAGCATGCACCACCACCCCCGGCTGCCCTATTTTATTTTGAAATAGGGTTCACAGAGTTCTTGAGTACAGATGTGGTTATCCCCCCCATGAACTCTGGAGATTTAGGAACCTGTTTGAATTGGGTACCTCAGAGAATCTCTAAACCAACAATTGGAACAAAGGGAGCTCTCTTCCCTTCCCTCCTCTCTCTGAAATAAACTTAATTGTTGGTCCTGGGTGTGGAGGGGGAGGCCAAATAACTTTGTCCTCTTATCATCTTTTCCTGTCCTCCCTTTTCCAAGTTTCCAGAGGAAAAAATATGGCATTGTGCTCTCCTGACCTCTGAGCTTCTTGCACAGAGTGTTCGGTCAGCGTTCTGCCGGCCCTGGACCGCACCTTTCTTTCCCGTCCACAAGTGGACTTCGTAGACTCCTGGGACCCTCACGCTGATTTTACTCTTACAAAGCTCTTAAGTTTTCTCTTTCTTTCTTTCTTTCTTTCTTTCTTTCTTTCTTTCTTTCTTTCTCTCTCTCTCTCTCTCTCTCTCTCTCTTTCTTTCGAGGTACTGGGGATTGAACCCAGGGGCATTCTACCTCCAAGCTACACCCCCAGACCTGGGATTAAAAGCATGAGCCACCATGCCCGGCTTAAAGCTCTTGCTTTCTTGTCTGCAGTTTTTCTGTTGTCTGGCCGAATCCTTCCACTTCAGGCTGATGGTTTGATTTAAAACAGCCATCACCATAGATACATAAATTAAGTAAGTTATACTTATTTATTACTCCCTGCCCCTTTTCTAGAAATAGCCCAGCAACCAATGCATCACATTTAATAGACAATTTGGGAGCTTGGACTAAACTCTTCACATGTTTTGAGAACTCCTCTCTTAAATTGGGCTCTCTTCTTAAATCTCTGCTGTCAAACGGGTCTTACCAAATCCGTTGAAATCTCAGTGTTCCAGATTTTGGTTCTCTCTGAACTTTCTTTTGAATCTGTACTGCACTGTCTGGTAATAATAACTAACATTCATAGAGACTACTATGTACAGACCATACCTTGAGGTAGATACATTACCCCCATCCTAGAGGATGGTACTGAAGCACAGAAAGTAAACGACTTGCTCAAAGTCACACAGACAGTAGCGTGCTGGAAATCCGGCCAAGGCTGAGTTTATTAATCAGCCTTCAAAGGGTCTGCTGTCTATTCTTACTGTGTTTTCCTCTTTGGGACTGGTGACTTGGATCATTTGACCCTCAGTTTCCCTCTCAATAAAATCGAGGTAGGGCGTTTTTTGAAGGATTCAGCAGTACATGAGAGAGATGCGAGAGAGACCGAGTTCGGTCCTCAGCACCGGATAGCTGTCAGTGCCTCTCGTAGGCAGAGCGCGGTCTCCGCTCCTGTAAGTACCCGGGTGACATTAGTTTAAGACTCTTAACGTCTGCATGCCCCTGGCACAAGGGCCAGAGCCTAGCCCTCTCCCCGCATGTGTCTGCGTCCTGGTCCTCAGCTTCCACGCCGTGCCCCCGGCCGGCTCCTCTGTCCGGAGCTCCTGCCCGGGAGCTCAGGTCTTACCATGGCATCGTAGCGCAGGGCGTTCATGAAGTGCGCCACCTCGGTGCCCTTGTACACGGTGAACCAGATGGTGCCCTGGTACTGGTCGCCGGCGTCGAGCAGCAGCACGTTGGGCTGGGCTTGGCGGATCTGCTGCACCTTGGTGAAGAGCCTCGCCACGCCGCCCACGCACAGGCTGGCGTTGCGGCACTTGCCCGAGTCCTCGCTGGTCTGCTCCAGCCGGCTGTGCACGTCGTTGGTGTGCAGGATCGTGAGCTCCCAGGAGTCGGCCGCGGGCCACCGCAGCGCGCTCAGCGCCAGGAGCAGCAGCGCGGGCGCGGCGCGGCGCCCCATGTCTGCGCGGGGAGCGGGCGGGGAGCGGGGAGCGGGGAGCGGGCGAGCGCGCCAGGCCCCGAGTGCGCCGCAGCCGGCGGAGCGCGGGGGGCGGAGGGCGGAGCGCGGGAGCGGGCGGGCCCTCAGCGGCCGCGCCGTCACCCCGCCCGACTTGGCACCTGGGCCGCCCGCGCCAGCGGCGAGGAGGTTCCCGACCCGGCCCAAGCCGCTGGGGGCCGCCCGCGCGGGGGTCCTGGGTTCCCGCCTCTTTGGGGGCCCAGATTTCTCTATGAGAAGAATGTATGGTTTCGTTGGACCTGTGAGTGCCGAGCTCTTCTCTGCAAAAGAGGGAAAGGGGGAAGGGGAGACGGAAAGAAAGATGAGCAAGAGGACGGGAGAGAACGCGAGGAGCGCGGCGGGGACCGGAGCGCGCTGCCATTTGGGCAGTGGGAGCCAAAAGTGCTTAGTGAGATGTGACGCTCTCCAGAGGTTTGAGAGCACGCCAAGAACACTTGCTTAGAGCTGGAGTCTTAGAGGCTAAGAAATCATTGGGTCGTAGTCCTTCGTATGTGTGTATGGATGTATGGATGTATGGATGGATGGCACTGGGGATTGAACCCAGGGGCATTCTACCTCCGAGCTACACCCCCAGCCCTCTCCCAGGGCTATTTCATTTTATTTTATTTTTTTTATTTTGAAACAGGGTTTCGCTAGGTTGATGAGTCTCACCACTTGCTGACACTGTCCTCGAACTGCAATCCTCCTGTCTCAGCCTCCCAAGTACTGGGATTACAAGTGTGCGCCCACGCCCGGCCTTCGTTTGTTTGCAGTTAAAACCTTAGCGATGACACAGCGGCGGTGCGGTGGGTGGACAGCTCCCGGAAGCCGGAATGGATCAGTGGCTGGGGGAAAACCCGACAGCTGTGTGGGAAGTCCTTTCTGTGTGTGGAAGTCCCACCGCTGCCCTGGAGTCCCTTTTCTATTTCTAGCCGTCTTTTCTTTCTGTCCTCTTTTTGAGGTTTGTGAGGATGGTGTGTGTGTTGGCGGTGGTGGGTAAGGGAGGAAAGTTGCAGAGTTCTTGGCATGAGAGACAATAATAGGAATCCGCACAACAAACATTCATTATAGTAGAATTAAAATTGCTGCAGAATGTCCCTCCGTTTAACGGGTTGGTTCCTGAGTTTGAATGAATCAAACTCAGCGCATCATCGTGAGTTTGTATGCGTTGTATAATCAATGATCTAGCAACTTTGGGAAGATGGGGGAGAGAATTAGTTTGGGTCCCCACTGGGTGTTCCTGAACATTATGTAGAACAGCACATGTAAATTCACACTTCTCCAGAATGCATTAAGTCAGTCCTGTTTTTATAAAAGTTTTTGTTTTTGTTTTTAAAGCCGGGTGTGGTTGCGCACGCCTGTAATCCCAGAACTTCCAAAGCTGAGACAGGAGGATGGCAGGTTCGAGGACAGCCTCAGGAAGTAGTAAGACTCTCATCAACCTAGCCAGACACTGTTTCAAAATAAAAATAAAATAGGGCTGGGGGTGTAGCTCAGAGGTAGAATGCCCCTGGGTTCAATCCCCAGTGCAAAAATAAAAAGTTTTAAAAAATGCGGTAAACCGGGCGTGGTGGCGCACCCTTGTAATCCCAGTACTTGGGAGGTGGAGACCGGAGGATCCGGGTTCGCAGCCGGCCTCAGCTACTTAGTGAGGCCCTCCGTACTGCAAAAAAAAAAAAAAAAAAAAAAAA
>PVJS01018261.1:0-10669 GCA_004027185.1 Glis glis | reverse complement strand
GCAACTTCGTGAGACCCGGTTTCAAAATAAAGTATAAAAAAAAATAGGGCCAGGGATGTAGCTCGGAGGTAGAACGCCCCTGGGTTCAATCCCTAGTACTGCAAAAAAAAAAAAGAAATGCAAATTAAAATAACAATGAGGTGCCAGTACATACCTAGTAGAATGACCCAAATCCAGAACACTGGAACACCAAGCACTGGAGAGTATGTTTAGCAAACAAGAATTTTCATGGTTTATGGTTTAGTTACTTTGGAAGACAGTTTGACTTTTTTTTTTTTTTGCGGTATTAGGGATTGAACCCAGGGGCCTTCTACCTCTGAGCTACTCCCCCAGGCCTATTTTTCATTCTTTATGTTGAAACAGGCTCTCACTAAGTTGCGGAGGGCTTCACTAAGTAGCTGAGGCTGGCCGTGAACCTGTCATCCTCCGATCTCAGCCTCCCAAGTACTGGGTTTACAGTCATACTTCACCATGCCCTGCCAGTTTGACATTTCTTTTCTTTTCTTTTTTTTTTTTTTTTGGTGGTACGGGGATTGAACCCAGGGGCATTCTACCTCCGGGCTACACCCCCAGCCCTATATTTTATTCTTTTTATTTTGAAACAGGGTCTCACTAAGTTGCGGAGGGCCTCATTAAGTAGCGGAGGCTGTCCTCGAACCTGTGATGCTCCTGTCTCAGCCTCCCAAGTACTGGGATTAGAAGCGTGTGCCACCATGCCCAGCTCAGTTTGACATTTCTTACAAAACTAAACCTACTATGACCATAAGTTCCAACAATTATGCTTCATGATATTTACTCAGATGTGTCAAAAACCTATTTCCACACAAAAACCTGCATATGGGTGTCTATAGAAGTTTTATTAATAAGTGCCCCAACTTGGAAGAAACCAAGATATCCTTTAGTAGCTGAATAGATACATAAACTGTGGTACATCCAGGCAATGGAGCATTATTCAATGCTAAAAAGAAATGAACTATCCAATTGTGAAAAGTCATGGAGGAACCTTAAATGCATATTACTAAGTGAAAGAAGTTAATCTGAAAAGGATGCATATTGTAAGATTCCAAATAGATGACACTCTGGAAAAGGCAAAATTATGGATTCAGTAAAAGGAATAGTGATTGCCAGTGGTTGAGGGAGGGAAGGTTGAATTGAATATGTGGAGTACTGAGGATTTTTAGGGTAGTGAAGCTACCCTGCATGATACTATAATAGTGCATATATGGCATTATACATTGGTCTAAATTCATAGTGAAACGGGCGTTTTCCTTACCAGGGTTCTTGTCTACGATGAAGGCAAAAAGAAGAGTAGGGAGTTTATTGTAAAGAGAATGGGGAAGAGGAAAAAGAGGCAGAACACCCTGATGTCAGCAGCTGCCTTCTGGACACTACTTGAGAGTAGCCCAAGCCAAGTGCCGTCCACGGGATCTGCTGGAAGAGGTCACCCCTACGTGAGTGTGAGTGAGTGTGAGTAAAGCTCCCAAAGGGAGGGGTTCCCAGAGTGGGTAACAGTCTACAGTGGCTGGTTTAGGGGTTTATATACTTCTTTGAGTCCTTTTTCAGTTGGGGCTTCAGAGGCAGTTTTCTGGGATTTGCATAGTGTATTTGCACAGTGTCCTTCTTTGAGACTCCTTCTCCTGGTTGGGGTTCCAGACGCTGTTTCCTGGGATTGTTGATCAGTGGAGCAGTTGGAGTTTTGTGAAGCTCTGGTCACTCTCAGGAAACTTCTGATCTCATTATCACTTAACATTTGGGAGAGCCAGGCGTGGTGGTGCATGTTTGTAATCCCAGTACTTGGGAGGCTGAGACCATGAGACCCTGTTTCAAAATAAAGAATAAAAAATAGGGCTGGGAGTGTAGCTCAGAGGTAAAATGCCCCTGGGTTCAATCCCCAGTGACACACACACACAGAAAAAAGTTAAGAGGATGCCAGTTGCAAGAAAGCTTGTTATTTTTCAATAGTATACATAACAGCAACTATAGGATTTTTAATAGAAGGATCTATTTTATTCACACAATTGCAAATCACAGGCAGGTAATACAACAAAAGTATACTCATTCTTTTTCAAAGTAAAGCCAGAATAACGTTCTGTTTTTTGTTTTCTTAGAAAAAGCAAATCTGCTCATAGTGCCAGTGCCAGTGCTTATAAGGCTTCCACTTTTCTGAGTGGTGAAGTGATGTTCTCCTCTTGTTGGGAGCCATCGTAGCCCACACGATGAGGTCACCTTTTCAGACCAGCTCAGCTAGGTACACAGTACATGCTGAGTGGAAATTGTCCACAAGCAGAAAAGCTTCCTTGGACCAGATGGGACTGAAAGGTGGACTTTGATGACCTCCTATTCTCCCAGAAACATTGACCTTGCCCCTCCCTAAACCTGGCCCCTAACTGCCTCTCCCTAAAGCTAACCCATGGCTGCCTTTCTCTAACCTTAACTGATGACCTCCTTGCCATTTGCTTTGTTTAAACCCTCAATAAAAAAGGACGCTGGTTGAAGGAGAGGCAGAAGCCTTTTTGGTCTTCTCCCCAACTGCCCCATTTGGAGATTACCCCACTCAGCAGTGATGAGTGACATGGTCCTGGTTTTCCTGGCTCTTGCCCTTCATGGGACCTTTAGCCACAATACTCCTACTCTTACTTTTTGGCCCTTGTCTCCTAAACCTGCTAACAAAGTTTGTTTCTTCCCTACTCCAGGCCATTAAACTTCAAATAAAACTCAGGCTGGACTGCCAATCCCTCTCTACTGTGAATGCTGACCATTATGGGGGACCCCTGGACCAACCCACCTTCCAGGAAGGAGCTTGTCCTGTCCCAACATGCCCTGCCCTGACAGATAGCAAGAACAGGAGGCCCTGACATGTCTACATTCCCTATCCAGCTCGAAGAAACGACAGAAGATGGACCATTGACCATGTTCCCTAAATGATTTCAGGGACCTCTAGCTCTTGAGGGGGGAATGTTAGGTAGTGATAAGCAGGGTGGGGAAAGAAATGGGACAGGAAGGAGCCTTCCTGAAAAGAGCTATGGAGATTACCCCACCCAGCCGTGATCAGTGACTTGGAGACATTACATTGCAGCTTTAGATACCAGTGGAAAACCCAGCACGGTGAATTTAGCACAGTCACCCTAAGCAGTGACCGCCCCAAACTACTATGCATGAGGAGGGGGAGATTTCTGGATGGTATAAAAACACACCATGCGGCAGACTCACCCCTGCCTCTTCTTCCTTCTTTTCCACTCCTGGACCAGTGGACTCGGTGACCCTCCTGTGGGACCTACCCAATAAAGCCTTTCATGCCTACCCTATCTGTGTCCCCCAAATGAAATCTTTCTTTGGGGGAGACAAGAACCTACAGAAACCTATGATAGGGAGACAAACTGGGAAGGAAAGGGAAACTGTAATTTTAAAATCTAGAAATTTAGCCGGGCATGGTGTCACATGCTTGTAATCCCAGTACTTGGGAGGCTGAGACAGGAGGATCGCAGGTTCGTGGCTAGCCTCAGCTACTTAGTGAGGCCCTCCGCAACTTAGACCCTGTTTCAAAATAAAGAATAAAAAATAGGGCTGGGGATGTAGCTCGGAGGTAGAATGTCCCTGGGTTCAATCCCCAGTAATGCAAAAAAAAAAAAAATCTGGAAACTTCAGAGTCCTTATCTTCACCCTACAGGGTCTGTTCTATCTTAGGCAGAAGCCTCAATAGGCCCACACCCTTAATCACAATGGCCCCTCTCCCCACCTGAGATTCCTGAGATGCTTAGTAAAGAAAGGATCCAAGCTGTAGTGCTACCCAGCCTCCACTCACAGATCAAGGCCAGGGATTCTGAGGAAGTCCAGACCTCCACTGTGTGCCTTTACCCACCCCCTCACGGGGATCTCCTATAAATAAGAACTGTAAAAACCCAAACACCTCACTCACTCTTGAGGTGGCCTGAGTTCTCCCTCGAACATCCTGGGCATGACCGTTGGTTCTCCTGTGGTATAGTTTCTATACAAGAAGTATTGGTGAAATAATTCACTTTCCAAGACTTGCAGAACAGGTTCCCAGGAGACTGCCCTTTGGTGATATGGCGATGTGTGGAGTTGGCTTCCTTACAGCGCGTGGGAGAGCTGGGTAGGCGGACACCCTGGTCTTCAAAAGATCAGCCAGTTAGAGGTAAAGATAGTAATTGAGGTCAAGGAACATTTCTGCAGGGAGCTAAGCAGCCTGTTCACTAACATTAAAGGTCTCCCAGGCCAGGCATGGTGATGCATGCCTATAATCCCAGTAGTTAGGAGGCTGAGACAGGAGGATTGCAGGTTCGAGGCCAGCCTCAGCAACTACGTGAGATCCTGTTTCAAAATAAAAAAATGAAATAGGGCTGGGGGTGTAGCTTAGAGGTAGAGTATCCTTGTTTTCAATCCCCAGTACCAAAAAACAAAAACAAAAACAGCCTCCCAGAGGGTAAGTAGGGAAGCCTATGTTCGCAAACCTACGTGTATCTCCCCTGCACAGAACAATTAACGTAGATCTTCAAGGGCAGGCAGCAATGATTAAATTCTTTCCATGTGCCTGACACTGTGTACCTATTAAATCTCATTTATTATCTCAAACCCTTGTGAAGTAGATACTTTTGTTATCTCTGTTTTATAGAAGGAGGAACTGAAGATTTGAGAGTTCACATGTCTTGCTCAAGATCACAGAACTGCCAGATGTGGTGGCACATGCCTGCAGTCCTGTCAGGGGGGTGACGGGTCCATTCCTCACCTCAGGAACTCAGGATCGGCGGGGTCTTTGGCTTCTGTGGCAGAAAAGAATTTTTTAGCATGTGCCAGTCAGAGACAAAGACAGAAGTTTATTTAGGAAAGCGTGTGTGTTGGGGGTACACGTTCAAGGGAGAATGTGGGCCATCTAAAGAAGGAGAGAGCGACTTTGGGGTCTTTACAGTCCTTTTTATAGGAGACCCCTATGAGGGGTGGGTAGGGGCGCATGGCAGGGATGGGGGTCTGGTCCCCTTTGTTTGAATCCTCAGGTTCCTGCCATTTCATTGGTGGGTGCTGGGTGATGCCTATAGACTTGACCAACAGTCAGTCATTTTTAGGGATACTTTGTTTACCAAGCATCTCAGGAATTTCAGGTGGGAGAGGGGCCATCATGAATAAGAGCGAGGATTTTTGCCTAGGAAGGAAGCAGGCCCTGTAGGTTGAAGGATTATGAAGTTTCTAGATTTTTTTTTTGTGTGTGTATGTGTGTATGTGGCCCTGGGGATTGAACCCAGAGGCATTCTACCTCTGAGCTATGATTACAAGCATGCGCCACCACGCCTGGCTCTAGATTTTGAAACTATGATACCTCCTTTCTTTCCAGTTTGCCTCCTTTTCTACCTATTATTTTTATTTTTCCTATCGTACCTCGGTCCCAGTACTTGGGAGGCTGAGACAGGAGGATTGCAGGTTCAAAGCCAGCTTCAGCAACTTAGTGAGGCTCTCAGCAACTTATCAAGACTTTTTTCAAAATAAAAAAATAAAATAGGGCTGGGGGGTATAGTTTGGGGGTAGAATGCCCCTGGGTTCAATCCCCAGCACCACCAAGAAAAAAAGAAAAAAAATCACGGAACTGGTAGGTGGAGAAATCACCAGGCTGAAAGTACTAACCCTTTCATACCATTTTCATAGTCATCTCTGTGTTTTTACAAAATTGTGACACCCTGGATTTTCCTTAGCTGGGAGGCTTTCAGGTTGACAAGCTTTAAAATAGGTCAGGAACGTAATCCCATTTTCATGAGAATTACTAATATAAGATTAACCTGATTTTATTGTCTCAGCCCTCTAACCCCCAACTTGTCCCAGAACCAATCTCCACAGAGTGATACTCCATCCCACCTGTCAACTCCAGCCTGAAAAAGAGTCAGAAATGTTACCCAGCACTCACTTGTAAATCCATTTTGAGTAACAACTTTACTGAGATAAAATTCACATGCCATAAAATTCACTTTTTAGAGTGTACAATTTGGTTGTTTTTAGTATATCCACAAAGTTGCTCAACCATCACCAAATCAATTTTATAACATTTTCATCACCCCCAAAATAAGCCCTCACTAGCAGTCTCTCTCCATTTGGATTATTTTTCTTTTTGGCTGTTACAAATAAAGCTGCTATGAACATCCTAGGAGAGGTTTTTGTGTAGACATATGTTTTCAATTCTCTCTAGGAGTGGAATTGAGGGGTTGTGTGGTAACTCTGTGACTCCGTGTTTAACTTTTTTTTTTTTTTTTTTTTTGCGGTAATGGGGACTGAACCCAGGGGCATTCTACCTCCAAGCTACACCCCCAGCCCTATTGTTTATTCTTTATTTTGAAACAGGGTCTCGCCAAGTTGCGGAGGGCCTCACTAAGTAGCTGAGGCTGGCTGCAAACCTATGATCCTCCTATCTCAACCTCCCAAGTACTGGGATTACAAGTGTGCGCCACCACGCCTGACTTGTGTGTAACATTTTAAGGAATTGCCAACTCGTTTTTCAAAGTACTAGTGGGTGTGAATGGTATCTCATATGGCTATGATTTGCCCTCCTCTAAAGGCTAAGCACACTGACCATCTTTTCATGTGCTTATTGGACATTTGTATATCTTCTTATTTGGAGAAATATCTATTCAAATCCCTTTCCCCTTTTTTTTGGTACTGGAGATTGAACCCAGGGGTGTTCTACTTCTGAGCTACACCTCCAGCCCTATTTATTTTTTATTTTGAAACAGGGTCTTGCTAAGTGGTTGAGGATCTCACTAAGTTGCTGAGACTGGCTCAAAACCTATGATCCTCCTGTCTCAGCCTCCCAAGTACTGGGATTACACATCTGTGCTACTGTGCCCGACTTCTTTTCCCTATTTTCATTATAAGAGGTATTTATATATTCTGGGTACAAATCCTTTATAAGAAATATGATTTGCAAATATTTTCTCTTATTATTTGAATTATGTTTTTATTTTCTTTTTGTGTGTGTGTGGTACTGGGGATTGAACCCAGGGGCATTCTACCTCCAAACTACACCCCTGGCCCTATTTTTTATTATTTATTTATTTATTTATTGTGGTACCGGGGATTGAACCCAGGGGCATTCTACCTGTGAGCTACACCTCCGGCCCTATTTTTTATTATTTATTTATTGTGGTACCGGGGATTGAACCCAGGGACATTCTACCTCCGAGCTACACCCCCAGCCCTATTTTTTGTTCTTTATTTTGAAAGAGGGTCTCGCTAAGTTGCAGAGGGCCTCACTAAGTAGCTGAGGCTGGCTTCGAAACAGCGATCCTCCTGTCTCACTCAGCCTCCCAAGTACTGGGATTACAAGTGTACGCCACCACACCCGGCTTGTTTTCACTTTCTTGATAGTGTCTTTTGAAGAACAAAAGTTTTTTTTTTTTTTTTTTTTTTTTTTTTTTTTTTTTTTTTTTTTTTTTTTTTTTTTTTTTTTTTTTTTTTTTTTTTTTTTTTGCTGGTACTGGGGATTGAACCCAGGGGCATTCTACCTCTGAGCTACAACCCCAGACCTATTTTATTCTTTATTTTGAGACAGGGTCTCACTAAGTTGCAGGAGCCTCAAAAGTTTCTGAAGCTGTCCTTGAACCTGTGATCCTCCTGTCAGCCTCCCAAGTACTGGGATTATAAGCGTGTGCCACCACGCCTGGCTTAGAACAAAAGTTTTTAATATCATAAAGTGGTTTCATATCTAAGAAAACATTGCTTGGTCCAAGGTCATGAAGATTTATTCCTGTGTTTTCTTCTGAGAGTTTTATAGATTTTGCTTTTACATTAGGTAATTGACCCATTTTGAATTAGTTTTTGCATGTTGTGTGAGGCAGCGTCCAAATTCATAATTTTCGCATATGAATATCTAGTTATTGTGGCACTATTTGTTGAAGACTTCCTTTCTCATTGGATTTTCTTGGAACTCTTCTTGAAAATCAATTGGCCAAGCTGGGTGTGGTGGCGCATGCTTGTAATCCCAGTACTTGGGAGGCTGAGACCAGAGGATCCGGGTTCGCAACCAAACTCAGCTACTTAGGCCCTCCGCAACTTAGTGAAACCTGGTTTCAAAATAAAGAATAAAAAATAGGGCTGGGGGTGTAGCTCAGAGGTAGAATGCCCTGGGTTCAATCCCTGGTACTGCAAAAAAAAAAAAAAAAAATCAATTGGCCTTAAATATTCAGGTTTATTAGAGCCAGGCATGGCGGTACACACCTGTAAGACCAGTACTTAGGAGGCTGAAACAGGAGGATCGCGGGTTTGAAGCCAGCCTCAGCAACTTAAACTAAGTGAGGCTCTCAGCAATTTACTAGGACTTTGTTTCCAAATAAAAAATAAAATTGGTCTGGTGTAACAGAGGTAGAATGCCTGTGGGTTCAATCCCAACTACAAAAAAACAAACAAACAAAACAAAAAAAAATCAGGTTTATTTCTACTCTCAAGTCTATTCAGATGGTATACATCTAGTCCTATGCCCATACCAGTTTCTTGATTACTGTAGCTTTATTTAGATAACTGTAGTGTAGCCTTGTTTGAAATTGGGAAGTGTAAGAATCTTTCAATTTGGTTTTCTTGCCAAAGGCTGTTTTGGCAATTCTGGGTAATTTAATTTTGGTATCTTAATTTTGCTCCGACAATTTAATGGTTTGTTGATCTTAGTGTTCCTAATGCTTGTTTTATTTCCAGTTAATTGTTTTTACACAGAAAATATCTGAGAATAAAGAAATTTTATATTGACCTTTTCCATATCAATACTTGTATTTAGTAATATTAATACTCACTATCTAATATGATTATTTCATGTATCTTGAGGATTTTTAAGTAATAGTGGTGATAAACATCATTGCCTAAATGTAAGTTTTAGAATTTCAATCTGATTTATGATGCCAGCTTTTAATTTGAACAACAAATTTCAAATTTGACCATAACAAGGCCGGGCGTGGTGGCGCACACTTGTAATCCCAGTACTTTGGGAGGCGGAGACCGGAGGATCTGGGTTCGCGGCCAGCCTCAGCTCTCTCTCTCTCTCTCTCTCTCTGTCTCTCTCTGTCTCTCTCTCTCTACTTAGTGAGGCCCTCCGCAACTTCATGAGACCCGATTTCAAAATAAAGTCTAAAAAATAGGGCCCGGGGTATAGCGTGGTGGTAGAACGCCCCTCCCCGGTACCGCAAAAAAAAAAAAAAAAATTGACCATAACAGGTAAACATCCTTTGACTCCTACTTTTCTAAAACAACCAAAAAACCAAAGTGATTTTTTATTTTTTTTTGAGACAGGGTCTCTCTATGTTGACCAGGCTGGCCCCAAATTCTGGGCTCAGTTGATCCTCCTGCCCCAGCTTCCTGGGTAGCTGGGACTACACGTGCACACTACCTCAACTGGTTCTTTTTGTGTGTGGGGTGGGAGGGAGAGGTACTGGGGATTGAACCATTGAACCTAGGGATGCTCTACCTCTGAACTACTCTCCCATCCTTCTTATTTTTTATTTCACAACACAGTCTTGTAAAGTTATCATGGATTGGCCTCAAACATGCAATCCTCCTATCTCAGCCTCCCAAGTACTGGGATTGCAGGCATGAGCCACCAGGCCCTGCTCCACTGCGGCTCTTCAAGTTGGACTTTATAGATGCCACTTATTAGGGTAATCAACAGTTTTTTCTTTCTTTCGAACTCTGAATATGGTGATTTGCTGATTTGCATTCCCAGACTGAGTTGCTTTGGTCATGGGGTTGTGGTTTTTTAGATTTTAATTTTAGGCCGGGCGTGGTGGCTCACGCTTGTAATCCCAGTACTTTGGGAGGCAGAGACCGGAGGATCCGGGTTCGCGGCCAGCCTCAGCTCTCTCTCTCTCTCTCTCTCTTTCCTTAGTGAGGTCCTCCGCAACTTTGTGAGACCCGGTTTCAAAATAAAGTCTAAAAAATAGGGCCGGGGGCGTAGCGCAGAGGTAGAACGCCCCTGTGTTCAATCAATCCCCGGTACCGCAAAAAAAAATTAATTTTAATTTAATTTTTTTTTATTTTTTTGTGGTAGTGGGGATTGAATCCAGGGGATTGAACCTCTGAGCTCCACCCTAGCCTGATTTTTTATTCTTTATTTTGAAACAGGGTCTCACTAAGTTGCGGAGGGCCTAAGTAGCTGAGGCTAGCGGCGAACCTGTGATCCTCCTATCTCAGCCTCCCAAGTACTGGGATTACAAATGTGCGCCACCACGCCCGTCTGGTTGTGGTTTTTTAAAATATTGTTTATTTGTTCTCCATACATGGTGGCGCATGCCCGTGATCCCATAACTTGGGAGGTTGCCTAAGTTATGGGATCCTCCATAACTAAGGAGGATCGCAGGTTCGAGGACAGCCTCAGCAAGTAGTGAGACGCTCAGCAACCTAGCAAGACTATGTTTCAAAATACAAGAATAAAATAGGGCTGGGGGTGTAGGTCAGAAGTAGGATGCCCCTGGGTTCAATCCCCAGTACCACAAAAAAATAGTTTTTATTTTCTAATATTTTTTTGATATTTACAACAATATTTATGAGTGAAATTGAAATATAATTTTCTTTTTCTTTTTCTTTTTGTGGTACCGGGGATTGAACCCAGGGGTGTTCTACCTCTGCGCTACACCCCCGGCCCTATTTTTTTTTTTTTTTTTGCAGTATCAGGGATTGAATGCAGGGGCGTTCT
>PVJS01018260.1:0-35101 GCA_004027185.1 Glis glis | reverse complement strand
AAAAAAAAAAAAAAAAAAAAAGAGGATAGATGAAAAGTGCTGGCAAAGATATGGAGAAAAGGGGACCCCTGTACACCATTGGTGGTATTGTAAAGTAGTAAAGCCATTTTGGAAAACAGTATGGATGCTCCTCAAAAAAACTAAAAATATAATGACCATATGATCCAGTAATCCTGCTTCTGAGTATATACACCCAAGGGAATCAGAATCAGTAGGTCAGAGAGAATCAGTAGGTAAGCACTCCCATGTTCACTGAAGCATTATTCACAATAGCCAAGATAGGGAAAAAACCTAAGTGCTCATCAACAGACGACTGGATTTTAAAATGTGGTATATAGCCAGGAGTAGTGGCGCATGCTTGTAATCCCAGTACTTAGGAGGCTGAAATAGGAGGATTGCAGGTTCAAGACCAGTCTCAGCAATTTAGTGAGGCCCTCTGCAACTTAGTGAGACCCTGTTTCAAAATGAAAAATAAAGTAAGGCTGGGGGTGTAGCTCAGAAATAGAATGCCCCTAGGTTCAATCCCCAGTGCACAAAATAAAGTGGTATATATACAATGGAATTCTACTCAGCCTTTAAAAAAAAGAAAATTCTGTTATTTATTTATTTATTTATTTATTTATTTATTTATTTGCGATACCGGGGATTGAACCCTGGGGCGTTCTACCTCCGCGCTACACTCCCAGCCCTATTTTTTATACTTTATTTTGAAGCCGGGTTTCACGAAGTTGCGGAGGGCCTCACTAAATAGAGAGAGAGAGAGAGAGAGAGAGAGAGAGAGACAGAGAGAGAGAAAGAGAGAGAGAGAGAGAGAGCTGAGGCTGGCCGCGAACCCGGATCCTCCGGTCTCTGCCTCCCAAAGTACTGGGATTACAAGCGTGCGCCACCACGCCCGGCCAAATTCTGTCATTTATGACAACATGTATGAACCTAGAGGACATTATGTTAAGTGAAATAAGCCAGACACAGAGAGACAATACCATATACCCTCATTTATATGTAGAATATAAAAAAGTCAAATCCACAGGAGGAGAGAGTAGAATGGTGGTTACCTGAGGCTGGGACGGGGTTGGGTAGATATGAAAGGGGAGATGTAGTTAGTCAAAGGTTCCAAAGTTCGGTTAGATAGGAAGAATATGCACTGGTGTTCTACTGCAGAGCATGGTAAATATAGCTAATTATAATACACTGCATATTTCAAAATAGCTAAAAGAGAAGCTTTTAAATGGTCTCATCAAAAGAAATAAATATTTACAGTAATAGATATGCCAATTAGCCTGATTTGATCATTCACAGTGCATATATCACAAAGAATTCCTGTTTCAAAATAAAAAAAAAGATCTGGAGGTGTAGCTCAGAGGTAGAACTCCCCTGATTCAATTCCCAGTACCACCCAAAAAAAGAAAGAAAGAAACCCTAATAAAAATAATACTGTAAGTAAAGCAAAGGAAAGATAGGAATTTTTTTTATGCACTGGGGATTGAACCCAGAGACCTTCTACCTCCAGGCTACATCCCTAGCCCTTGTTACTTTTTATTTTGAAACAGACTCTTGCTAGGTTACTGAGAGTCTCCTTAAATTGCTGTGGTTGTCCTCGAACCTGCAATCCTCCTGTCTCAGCTTTCCAAGTACTAGGATTACAGGAGTGCACCACAGACAGAAATTTTTTATAAATCTCTTTATAGTCTCAAAACAACTAATAGAAAGTCAAAATATACTTGCAAATAAGGCAAAAAAAGTGCAGAGAAGAGAAATATGAGTTACATCTGTAAAACTAGGGAAAAATTCATAGAAGAGGTAGTATTTGGGTTGGTTATTTGTCAAAGTTTGGATCTAGAATGTACCCCCCAAAAAAGTTCATGTGTTAAAGGCTTAGTTCCCAGCTTGAAGCTGTTGAGAAACAGAGGAATTTTTAAGAGGTGAGGCCTAGTGGGGGGTTCTAGGTCACTGGAGCATGCTCTTGAAGAGGATGATGGGATTCCAGCCCCTTCCTCTTCCTCTCTTACACTTCCCAGTTATGAGGTAAGTAGCTCTACTCCACCAGCACTCCCTACCATGATGTGCTGCCTCACCACAGGCCAACTGACCATGTCCAAAACTATTAGCCAAAATAAACCTTTTCTCTCCATAAGTTGATTATCTCAGGTATGTGTTATAGTAATGGAAATCTACCACAATATTGAAGAAGGAGTAGAATTTTCATAGAGGGTACTGAGATTTCCCTTAAGGGAACCATAGAAACAAAGGCCCAAAAGAGGAAAAAGCATAACCTTTGTTTAGGAAATAGTAAGTAAGCTGGTCATTCAAGGAAATAGTGGTGGCACACACTTATAATCCCAGTACTTGGGAGGCTGAAACCAGAGGATCCGGGTTCACAGTCAGCCTCAGCTACTTGGTGAGGCCCTCCGCAACTTAGTGAGACCCTGTTTCAAAATAAAGAATAAAAAAAAAAAATAGGGCTGGGGGTGTAGCTTTGGAGGTAGAATGCCCCTGGGTTCAATCCCTAGTACCACAAAAAAAAGGAAATATTAAATAATGTCATCATCCATTCACCATTTATAAACCTGTTCTATATACTAGACACAGTGCTAAGTTACTATGTATGCAAAGATAGCAAGACCTAGTTAGTATTTTCAAAAAGCAAATCATTGTTAAGGACAATAGGAGACAAAGCTGGGTTACTGATTGTCAGGCTTAACAGGTCCAAAATCTGTTCCTCCTTCAGTTATCCCCCTACCTTAATAAAAGGCAAGTTTACTCTTTCAGTTACTAAGCCAAAATTCTGATTCATCTTTGACTCTGCTTTTTCTAGCAGCCCTACATCAAATTCAATAGCAAATCCAGCAACTCTACCTTCGAAAATATATCTACATTGCAATCATTTCTCAACATCTTTACTATTTGGTCCAAACCACCAGCAACTTTGAGGACACAGGTTCTCAAGACGAGTGGAGAGGAGGTGGATTTTACTCCCCAGGGGACATTTGGTGATACCTAGGGAAATCTGGGGTTGAAACAACTAAAGAGGTGCTATTTGCATCTTGTGGTTAGAAGATAGGGATGCTATTAAACATCCTCCAATGCATAGGACAGCCCCTCACAACAAAGATTATCCAGCCCAAAATGCTAATGGTGCCACTGTGAAATTCTAACCTACAATATTGCAAAAGCCTTCCTAGCTAAGATCCACTATTGCCTCCAGTATAATCCTTTCAAAACATAAGTCACAGATCACAACTCTTCTCGAAATCTCCCAACAGCTTCCCAAATCACTCAGTGTAAAAGCCAAAGTCCTTACAATGACCTGCAAGGTCTTATATGACCTTACCTCCCTCCACCTCCTCTCCATTCCACCCTATCACTTTTCTGACTTTTGTCTCCGTCTCCCTCCTTTACTCACACCATTCCTGGCACAATGGCCTTCTCCTACAAGATACATAGATTCTCACCTCTGGGCCTTGGTATGTATGGTCATTTGGTCTAAAAACACATTGCCCCCTAGATATCCTTATGGCTTATTCCTTCCTTTCCTTCAGGTCTCTGCTCATATGTTACTTTATCAGAGGTTCTCCTTGGCCATTCCTTTTTTTTTTTTTTTTTGTACTGGTGATTGAACCCAGAGCATTCTACCTCTAAGCTATATCCCCAAGCCTTTTTATTTTTTATTTTGAAATAGGGTTTAAAAGTTGCTAAGGCTGGCCTCAAACCTGTGATCCCCCTGTCTCAGGCTTCTAAGAACTGGGATTCTGGGATTACAATGATCTCAATACTCCTTTTTTTTTTTTTGGTACTGAGATTAAACCCAGAGTCATTCTATCTCTCAGCTACATCCCCAGCCTATTTTTAATTTTTAATTTTGAAACAGGGTCTCACTAAGTTGCTGAGGGTCTTGCTAAATTGCTGAGGCTGGTCTCCAACCTGCAATCCTCCTGTCTCAACCTCTCAAGTACTGGGATTACTGGGTGGCATGTGCCACCACACCTGGCCATCTTCACTCTTTTTCAGCACTTTTTTTTTGCCATGTTTTTGTTTTGTGGTACTAGGGATTGATCCCAAGAACACTCTCCCACTGAGCTATATGCCCAGCCCTTTTTATTTTGAGACAGAATTTCACTAAGTTGCCCAGGCTGGCCTCCAACTTTCAATCCTCACCCCTCAGCCTCCCATGTAGCTGGGATTACAGTTGTGTGCCACAGTGTGTGGCTTATATCAGCACTCTTTATTCCTCCTACCCTGCTTTACTTGCATCCCTAGCACATATCATCCACTGACATATGTATTTCTTTACTGGTTGATTCCCTCAAATGGAACATATGCTCAACAAGGGCAAAGATTTTGTCTTTATCTCCAGATCTGAGAACTTACTCCTTGCACACAGGAGGTAATGGATAAGTAATGGCTGAATGAAGGAATGAATGTGTTGAGGGAGTAAGATCAGTCAGGAAGAAACTACAGAAAACTCTAAAGACTTGGAAAGAATGTGTACAAGGAATGGCCAAAAGAGTGATTATCTTCTCAGCAAGAGTGGTTATCTTCTCAGCATGTCACACAAATCACCTTGTGTCTTCCCAACCAAAGAGAGAAGGGGGAGGGGAGTAGAGACATCTGTAAGAACATTATAATAGTCACAAGCGTCTAGTAATGAAATAGACACTCTTTGAGGTATTAACATCTCCAATCAACCTATCAGGAAGGATATAGCAACAAATTACTCTCCCATCACGTTCCCCTCTGCCTGTCCTTTAGGACTTAGCTTACATGCCATCACCTCTATGAAGACTTTCTAAAATCCCTCAAACAGAATTCATCACCCCGACTTATGGCCCTTAAAGAGGTCTGCCCAAACTCTCATCTCAATTTACTAAAAGTATCTGTTAATATTTCTTTTCACCTCCAGGTTGGAAAGGTACTATATCTTCTCGTTTATTACTATATCCCGAGCCCTGAATAAGGCAGCCTCAGCTACTTAATGAGGCCCTATGCAACTTAGTGAGACCCTGTTTCAAAATAAAGAATAAAAAATAGGGTTGGGGGTGTAGCTCGGAGGTAGAATGCCCCTGGGCTCAATCCCCAGTACTGCAAAATAAAATAATACATAAATAAATGATTTCAGGTTGCTTACACTTATACATATAGCATATGACTCAGGGCAATGGTGAGTATGTAGAAGAAAATTGTAGCATAGTATCAACATCCCATGCTAAAAGTAGCTATTGCAATTCAGGGTCAAATTTTGCTCTGAGCATCCTGGAAACCAAACCAAAGTCAAAAGAAAAAGGGTGAAATTCACACCAAAATTCATTATCAAATGAAGGAAATATTTTTTTTGTTAAGAGACAACAATTATCAGTAAAAGCAGAGACTGGAAAATGTTTTGTCTCCAAAAGGTCAAATAGTAAACATGTTAGGTTTTGCAGGCCACATCATCTCTGTCTCAGCTACTCAATTCTGCCTTTGTAGCACAAAGCAGTCACAGACAATATGTAAACGAACAGGTGTAGCTGTATACCAGCAAAACTTTTTTTTTTGCAGTACTAGGGATTGAACCCAGAGGCATTCTACCTCCAAGCTACACCCCCAGCCCTATTTTTTTATTCTTTATTTTGAAACAGGGTCTAAGTTGCAGAGGGCCTCACTAAGTAGCTGAGGCTAGCCGGGAACCCGGATCCTCTGGTCTCAGCCTCCCAAGTACTGGGATTACAAGCATGCACCACCATGCCCGGCTAAAACTTTAAATATAAAAACGGGCCTAGCTTAGTGGTAGAGCACTTGCCTATTATGTGTGAGACCCTGGGTTTGATCCCCAGCACTGGGGATGGGGGGGGGGTTCAGTCTAACAAATTTGTAACTAACTCTAACAAACTAAAATGCTCTCACCATTTCCCAAAAAAAAAGAACACAAGTCTTGTTAGTTATAATATTTAAGCATTAAACTCTGAGGAATCTCTTATTTGAGTGTTTTAAATACAAGGTACAGGTAGAGCATCCCTTATTGGAAATGCTTGGGACCAAAAAGTGTTTCAAATTTCAAATTTTTTACAGTTTTGGAATACCTCCATATACATAATGAGATAAACTGAGGATGAGACCCAAATCTAAATATGAAACTCACTTATCTTTCTTACCCACTTAGCCTGAGGTAAGTTAGTGCACCTTCCTTTTGACTGTGACCTGTCACATGATATCAGGTATGGAATTTTCACTATGGTACATGTCAGTTCTCAAAATGTTTTGAATTCTGGAGCATTTCAGATTTTGAATTTTGGATCAGGGATGCTCAACCTATCCTGGGAATACCCAGTAGCCATGTGTGGAGTACACATGGAATTACACATGGAAGTACACATGGAGTACACAGAGGAATTAACAAGAAAAGAGGTAGGAAAGGTACATTTAAGTCATGTCCTGGAGAGCCTTGAATACCAACTTAAGGAAACTGAACTTTATAAACAAAAGGGAACTATTAAAGTTTTTAAGCAAAGCAGTGACATGACTTGACTTATATTTCAGAAAGATCTCTGGCAGAAGTGTGAAAAGTCTAAAAGAAGACTATAAGCAGAAAAACAAGTTAGAAAGCTATTGTGCTATAATAGTATAGTTAAGATATGATAGGGATGACTGTACAGCTTAGTGGTAGAACACTTACCTAGTATCCCTGAGGCCCCAGGTTTGAGCCAAAGCAAGAGAGAAGGGTGGGGGACAAGGTGAGTAAGGACTTCACACAGAGGCAGAGAAGTGGACTGATAGGGGATATCAGAGTCTTGAGTACAGCAGAGAGCATACAGATGGGGAGAGGGAGTGGCACGGTGTAATGTGTCAAAAGACACGCATAGTGAAGGAGTTCTCATGGAAGGGCAGCCTGGATAGGGATCTGCAGCCCAAGCTGGAGAAGGAGGACATCCACACAGTAGGGAGAGCCTGTCATGGGGGTGACAGAACTTATTTCCTCACTATGTTACTAAAGAGAGCCTGGGAGCAGCAATGGCCCAATAACAATGAGCACACCTTGTAGCCAAATTCTGCAGTTTGGTGAAATGGCTTAATTAAGGGCTGGTCTGGAGGAAAATACAGTATGAGCCTAAAACATCTCGTTGGACCAGAACGCAAGAAAATGTTCAAAGAATGATATAGACATGTCAAAAATAGAAGCCAACCTGAATGGGGATCCTACTGGCCAAATTAGAATCTGAGCTTTAAAACAAATAATGCTATAAAAGAAATAAATATATTGAAAGTTTAGAAAGGAAAGAAATATTTGCATTTTTCATAGTACTGCCCTACAAAATACTTATTAATTATAAAGAAGAGTAACTTCACAGTGGAGAAGCCTGACAGACACCATCTTAAGCAAGTTAGCAGAGTGAACATCAACAGTAATGGGACAAATTGAAACCATCATCCCTGTCAGAGAGGATGCAATGAGAACGACACAGAATCAACTCTGTGACATTTCCCACTAGAAATGCGTACCCTGAAACTAGTGAGGACCTTTTACAAAATACCTGAAATATCTGATATTCTACAAAACAACTGGCCTATAATCTTCAAAAGTGTTGAGGTTATCAAAGGAGTCTAAAAAGACATGACATCTAAATGTAATGTGATGATGAACTATATTCTTTTGTTATACAGACAGTGGAACAAGTGGTACAATTTGAATGAGTCAATTAGAGGACTGACCCATTAATTAGATGGTAGTAATGAATCAATGCTAAATTCTGATTTTGATGATTGCACTTGCTTATGTAAGAATGTTCTTGCCAGGCGTGGTGGCGCACGCTTGTAATCCCAGTACTTTGTGAGGCGGAGACCGGAGGATCCGGGTTCGCAGCCAGCCCCAGCTCGCTCTCTCTCTCTCTCTCTCTCTCTCTCTCTCTCCTTAGTGAGGCCCTCCGCAACTTCGTGAGACCCGGTTTCAAAATAAAGTATAAAAAATAGGGCCGGGGGTGTAGCACAGAGGTAGAACGCCCCTGGGTTCAATCTGCGGTACCGCAAAAAAAAAAAAAAGAAAAAAGAATGTTCTTATTACACAGGAAATACTTTGGGGCTCATGGAGCATCGTGACAGCAACTTGTTCTCAAATGACCCAGAAAAATTTAGTTTGTGATTGTTTCAAAAAAATTTAATAAAAAAGAAAACAGTGAGGATCCAGAATATAGCAGTAGCAGTGGGGGTAGTGAAGGAAGACATCTTTCCAGGGTCACAATGCCACATAGTGAAGTTAAAGGTAAAGCTGAGACTAGACTCTGAGCCTCATAATTCTTTACTGCTATGTAGAGCTTATGGAATGTCAAGGAAAATTGTGTTCTAAGAATTAGAAATTTATGTATTAGTAATGATTAAATGCCAGGGGTTATGGAAGAAGAAAGAGGAGATGACAAGCCTTTACCTGAGTCAGGCTCAGGTTCAGAGGACATCAGTCTTTTTGATGAAGAACAAATATCCAGAGACTTCTCTCTTTGACGGGTACAAGGCTTAATGACCTCAAGTGTTCCTTCAACACTGAGATAATGACTCTGTTATTCTAAAAGTCCTTGCTCCCATTTAGGCCTAGAGTATCCAAATAACCAATGACTAAATTAGTCTCAGACCTACTGTCTCCTGCAGTGTTCAGAACTGTTTAGGCTATGGGGACAAGCTGTAACTGTCAACAAGAGAAAATTTTATCCTTTCTTAAAATGGACCAATGTGACCCACACTATGAAGACTTTTTTTCAAAACAAAAGGAGGGAAATAGAGGAAAAGATCTCTTTACCAAAAGGAAGCAAAATATAATAGAAAGAATATAGACTCTAGAGTTGGATCCAGTTTTTGTTTGTTTTGTTTTGTTTTTGTAGTACTGGGGATTGAACCCAGGGGCATTCTACCTCTGAGCTACGCCCCCAGCTGGCTCTATTTTATTTTTTATTTTGAAACAGGGTCTCACTAAGTTACGAGAGCCTCACTCTAAGTTGCTAAGGCTGGTTGCAAACCTGCGATCCTCCTATCTCAGCCTCCCAAGTATTGGGATGACAGGTATGCGCCACCACACACAGCTACCAGTTTTGATTCTTGACTCTGCCCCTTGGGCTGCTTATTTAATCTCTCTGAACTAGAAGCTCTCATCTATCAAATGGGGATATATAACTACTGTTAAGTATTGAAAAAATAATGTTTAAAGTACCTATCAAAAGAGACAAGAGCAGTCAGGCATGGTGGCACACACCTATAATCCTAGTACTTGGGAGGTTAAGACAGGAGGATCAGATTCATGGCCAGACTCAGCAATGAGCAAGGCCTTCTGCAACTTAGTGAAACCCTGTTTCAAAAAGTAAAATAAAATAAAATAGGGCTGGGGGTGTAGTTCAGAGGTAGAATGCCCCTGAGTTCAATCCTCAGTACCATACACACACACAAAAAATCCAAGAACATAGTAGTGGGCCTAAAATGTAGTTATTATTTAGCTAGATTTTTGCTCTATTATTTGCAACATTGTTTGTATTCCTATCTTTTGCAAATAATATATATATAGTTTTGTATGAATCTAGATGACTACTTATACCTCATGTAAACCTTGAGAGATTATGCAATAGAAGTGTTAATTCTCTTTTCAATTTCATAGATGAGGCAACTGAAGCATAAATAGAATGAACTTAGTTGCCCAGTGTTTAACAGTGACTTCAATGTACAAATGAGTGCTGAAACTTGTATTCCCAACCCCTCCTCCAGTGGTCCTTCTCCCTCACAGGACGCATGTGATGCTGAGGGAAATAACCTTCTCAAGGGTTATCCTCTTTCCAGAATATGGAATGTTGGAAGAAGACAATTTCTCCAGGGTGGGAGTGCAATTGAGACCAACTAAGAAAGAAGCAGAGCATCTTTTCCCCCTGCTCTGAACCAGAACAGGAACAGTTACCTATGTAGCTACTTGGAACTAACAAAATGGAACTCTTCAGAAGGATCGAGAAAAGAAAGCCCTGCAAAAGCCAAGTCGTTTCACAATATGCTATAACTAGAAAGGAGCCTAAACACCACCAAGTCCAACTTTCCTACGTGAAAATAGTGGAACTGATACCTCACCAGGGTCGATGAGGATGTGAAGAAATTAGAACTCTTGTACACTCTGGTGGGGATTAAGATGGTGCAACCCCTTTAGAAAACAATCTAGGAGCTCCTCAAAACTCTATGCTAACTCACAGAGTTAGCATATGGCCCAACAATTCCAATCACAGGTATATAACTAAGGTAAATGAAAATATACATCTACATAAAATTATACATAAATGTGTTCATAGTAGCATTATTAATAATAGCAAAAAAAATAGAAACATCCCCAATACCCATCAACTGATGTATGGATTGGGAGGCTGAGACAGGAGGATTGCAGGTTCGAGGCCAACATGCAGTAACTTAGTGAGACCCTATTTCAAAATTAAAAATAAAATAGGGCTGGGGGTGCAGCTCAGAGCTAGAAAGCCCCTGGGTTCAATCCCCAGTACAAAAAAAATAGCTGATGAATGGATAAATAAAATGTGGTATATCCAAATAGAACATTATTCAACAATAAAGAAAATTACATAGAAATAAACAGAATTCCATACAATATAATTCCGTTGTGTGTGGGGGGGGTGGGGGAGACTGGCGATTGAACCCAGGGGAATTCTACCTCCGAGCTATACTCCTGCCATATTTTATTTATTTTTTATTTTGAAACAGGGTCTCACTAAGTTACTAGAGGCCTTTTAGCTGAGGCTGGCCTAGAACCTACGATCCTCCTGTCTCATCCTCCAAGTACTGGGATTACAGGTGTGTGCCACCATGCCCAGCATACAATATAATTACAATCAGCATAAAAAAATTGCCAAATACTATTTAGCAATAAAATAATATATGTTACAATACAGGTAAGCCTTAAACACATTATGCTAAGGGAAAGAAACAAGACACAAAAGATCAGATATTATATTATTTCATTTATAGAAAATGTCCAAAGTCAGCAAATCAAATCTAAAGAAATAAAAAGGAGACTAAGAGTTGACTAGGGCTAGGCTGATGGGGATGTGGCAGAAAGTGAGTGACTGCTAATGAGTTTCTTGTAGGAGGATTAAATATCCTAAAACAAGATTGTGATACTATTGTACACCTCTGTGAATAAACTGAAAAACACTGATTGAATTATATATACTTAAAGTAGGTAAATTTTATGGTATGTGAACTATATTTTAATAAAGCTGTTAAACACACATGTCCCTCCCCCCCCACACACACACACACAGCTATGTTAGAGAGGCAAAAACACCCACTGGACTTACAAGTTGAAGACCATGACTTAAAGCAGGGTGTGATGGCGCACGCTTGTAATCCCAGTACTTGGGAGGCTGAGACAGGAGGATCACAGGTTTGCGGCCAGCCTCAGCTACTTAGTGAGGCCCTCCGCAACTTAGTGAGACCCCATTTCAAAATGAAAAATAAAAAATAGGGCTGGGGATGTAGCTCAGAGGTAGAATGTCCCTGGGTTCAATCCCCAGTACCACAAAAATTTAAAAAAAGACTTCTCACTGAACCTTAGTTTGTTTCCTTTTTTTTTTTTTTTTTTTTGGTATTGGGGATTGAACCCAGGGGCATTCTAACTCCAAGCTACGATCCCAACCCTTTTTATTTATTTTTGTTTGTTTTGAAACAGGGTCTCTCTAGACTGAGTCTCCCTACATTGCTGACGCTGGCCTTGAACCTGTGATCTTCTTTGTCTCAGCCTCCCAAATAATGGGATTATAGGCATGCGCCACCACACCAGGCTCTTAGTTTATCAGTAATCCCTAATTTTGCAAATTGGCTATAGGTATGAAAACAAACATGAAAGTCCCTTGCACACAACTGATTTCCAGAGACTTATTTTTTTCTTGATAGATATCTCTTGGCACTACCGTTATCGACCAAAATAATTAAAATGAAGAGAGGGCATTTTCCTCCTCTAATTTAAGTAGCTTTGAGACTTTCTCCCACAAGCTAAAGGGAAAATGAGCAGACTGCCAAATTTATAATAAAGAATAAGAAAACCCTAAAGTATGCAGGCACTCAGCATGCAGTCCTGAACAAAGAAGAATTAAAGTAGGAAGCTCAATTACCTTCTTCCTGTTTCAACCAGTCTACATACTACAGCCATCACCAATAAGGATGAAACTGCTGTTCAAGAGACATAACATGATTACCAGTCCTGGGCTAGCAGGGCGAGTAAAGTTCCCCCGGTTCTCAGTTGTGGGAAGTATGTCCTGATTCTGTGGTTGGATGCCACACCAGGAGGACATCATTGGTGGGAACCATAGATAGGAGAAAAGAATAGCTGTTTACTACTTTTATTTACAGAAGGGGAAGCTATGAAACTTGTCTAAGGCCACACAACAAGATCATAGAGTCCCAGTCATGGTAAGTACATGGCAAGCAGCAGCAGGTTGAACAAAGAATTCTGATGATAGGAAAAAATAGAACGAGTCCCCAAACCACTTCCAAATTGCTGTGTGGTGTTGAAGAAATCAATCTCTACAATTCAGTTCCCTTCCCACATGCCTACTGATTCAGAAGTTTCACAAATAAAGCAACTACTGTGTGCAAGACATTGCACAGGGATACTGTAGTGAACAAGAGTCCCTATGATGACGAAGCTTACAGGATAGAATACTGCAGAAGTTGGGTATTAAAGAAATAAACAAGCCAATTATAATTAGCACTGTGTTACACAGCCAGTGCAAATCAGAAAATGAGATGTAGGTAGGAGAATATATGCAGAAGTAAACCTAACCAGCAAATCCCAGGTTACAAATCAGAAGGAGCTTCTCTTGCCGGGCGTGGTGGCACACACTTGTAATCCCAGTACTTTGGGAGGCGGAGACCAGAGGATCCGGGTTCGCAGCCAGCCTCATATCTCTCTCTCTCTCTCTCTCTCTCTCACTGTCTCTCTGTCTCTCTGTCTCCCTGTCTCTCTCTCTCTCTCCTTAGTGAGGCCCTCCACAACTTCATGAGACCCGGTTTCAAAATAAAGTATAAAAAATAGGGCCAGGGGTTTAGCGCAAAGGTAGAACGCCCCTGGGTTCAATCCCCGGTACCAAAAAAAAAAAAGGAGCTTCTCTCAGCTCTCCCTCCATCACAAATGGTCAGTATTTCTTTTTCATTATGTCACCTGACTACCTGCTGCCTGGTAGAGCTGAAAGCACCATGGTCAACCACAAATAAACATAAAATGTATAACAAATGCAAGTCAACTCATCGGCTGAGAGAGCAGTCCTTTCTCTCTCTGAGTCTGGGTTTCTTCAACTATAAGGGGGGATAATACTACCTGCTTCACAGTATGTTCTGAGGATAAAATAGGAAAAAGTACTCTGAAAATGAAAGTGTTTTATCAGGGAGATAAAACTAAATCCTTAAGAGAAAAAATCAATTCTCTACTCCAGTGTGCCCCAATGTTCAGTAGCCAGTTAAGTACACAGCAGACACAATAACATCAGAACCTACCTCACCAGCAACTGTGAGGATCAAATAAGATGACATATGGGCAAGGTGCTTAGCACAGTCCCTGACACACACTTATAAAAAATTAACGGCTATTAATTCACTTAACCATTTTTCCCCTCGATTTCCTCATTTGTAAATCAATGATAATAACAGTACTTAACTCAGGATTATTATGAGGATTAAATGAATTATTATACTTAAAGGCTTAGAACAATGTCTGGAATAGTATGTGCAATATAATATGAGATTATATGGATATTATTAGTTGTATCTTTTAGCTGTCCTCACGGCTTATATGTATATAGACCACTGCTTCTCAACCAGGGTTGGTTTCACCTCCCAGGGAACATCTGGCAATGTCTAGAAACATTTTTGATTCTCACAACTGGAAGGGGGATACCACTGGCATCTAGTAGATAAAGAGGATAGGGACGCTACTAAACATTCTATAATGCACAGGACAGCCTCACATTCCCCCAACAAAGAATTATACAGTCCAAAATATCAATGGTTCTAAGTTGAGAAACTCTAATACAGACTAAACAAATCAAGCAGAACCCCTCTACTTTTTTTTTTTCAGTACTGGGGATTGAACCCAGGGGCATTCTACCTCCAAGCTACACCCCCAGCCCTATTTTTTATTCTTTATTTTGAAACAGGGTCTCACTAAGTTGTGGTGGGCCTCATTAAGTAGCTGAGGCTGGCCGCGAACCCAGATTCTCCGGTCTCAGCTTCCCAAGTACTGGGATTACAAACATGCACCACCACGCCTGACGAGCAGAACCTCTATGAACTCTTAGAGTAAAGGGCTCTCTCTTCTATATTTTATTAGACAGGAATAAACATTTTAAATCTTCCCTTACTTTACCAAGACTCCAAACAGATGGGTAATTCACAAAAGAACAGAGATATTCAGTGGGAAAGCCAGGACTAGAATCCAGGTCTCCTGACCCCCAGGCTGGTGCTCCTTCCATGAGCTAACCCAAAGGTATGTCTCAGGTATCTTGCAAGCATTTCCTCTCCTCTCTCCCTCTCTTCCTCCTCCCTGCCACCCCACAGATTTTTTTTAAAATCAAGATTTATTTCCTTTCTAACATCATCAGAGGTCAGATAAAGGACTGACTTCTCTTCCCACCCTCCCAGCTGCCTACTTTCCCAAGGATCTGCCCTCTTGGGCTCCAGTCTGGGCTTGGGACGAGCTAGCCCTTCCTACTTACCTTGCCTGGGGGTCCCCTTCTTACAGAGCTACACCACAACTGCTTCTACACTGCTCTCTCCCAAGATTAACCAGGCAGGCACTCTGCCTGAAAAGTTTAACTTGGGTTGGACAACATGGATTAACTTCCTTTTCCCAGCCTACAGGAATGAACTGGGCTCAGGGAGGGGCCAAAGGCAAGCTGTAACAGCTTACTTTGGACTTTCTCCCCCGGAAGTAGCTTTAAAGGGAAAAAAACTGAGTATCTCGGTGAGAGAAGAGACACATAAGAGAAAAAGACGCTAAGGGCTTTATAGAGTACTCAGACACAGATGGGACATCTCAAACATCGCCCACATCTAATTCTTAACAGTATTTCAAGAAATGCCTACTCCTGAAAAAAGGGAAACAGAAGCAGGTTCTCGTTATGTGCCAGCCACACTAGTAACTTCACCTGACTTAATCCTCAAACCGTCTTCTGAGGCAATTATCATTCCCATTTCAAAGGATAAGAGAGTAAGAATTAGAGAGGCTAGGTAGCTTGCCTTAGGTCACTCAGCTGATAAAGAACAGAGCTGAAATTTATTCTCATACCTACTAGACACCAGTAAACTAAATTCCCTCAATAAATCTCACGTCAACCTGGCTGGCCACAGGCTCTCCAGACTAGATCTTGTTTTCTGGATGTGTCTGTGAGGACATTTCAGGATGCCACCAGCATATGAATCCGAGGACTTCTGTTTGAACAGAGTGCCTTCCCCAGCATAGGTGGACAGCTGTTCAGGGCCTAAAGAGAACAAGAGGCAGAAGAAGGAGGAGTTCTCCCCTTTTGCTACCTGCCTGCCTGCTTGAACAGGGTCATCTCATCTCTTCTCCAGGCTTCAGACTCAGAATGAAATACACCACTGGCTCTCCTGGGTTTCCAACTTGCAAAATGGCAAATCATGGGATTTCTCAGCCTCCATAATTACATGAGATGGAGGGAGGGGTTTCATATTGGTTGTTCTTAATGGGTTAATATAGGTCTCAACTGCTTTACTAAACAGTTGTGTGATTTTTTAAATAATAAAAACCTTTCATTTCTTTGACAACAATCTGTTTGTTTGTTTGTTTGTTTGTTTGTTTGTTTGTTTGTTTGTTTTGGTGGTACTGGGGATTGAAGCTAGGGGCACTGTACCTCAGATCTATTTATTTTTTGAAATATGTGTCTCCGAGTTGCTGAGGGCCTCCCTAGGTTGCTGAGGCTGGCTTCAGACCTGTGATCCTCCTATTTCAGCCTTCCAAGTACTGGGATTACAGGAGTACACCACCATGCCTGGCTTAAATATAGATATTTTTCAAGCAACAGTTTAGCCTTATATATTGCAATGGACTTTCAAGAATTGTTATGTGGCAATATGGTCAGAACATCTCTTCTCCCTCTAAAACCTATCAATTGAAGGTCTGGAATATTTCTTTCTTTTTTGTGTGTGTGGGGGGGTGTGTACTGGGGTTGAACCCAGGAGCATTCTACCTCTGAGCTACACCCCCAGCCCTTTTATTTATTTATTTATTTTTTTTTGCAGTGCCAGGGATTGAACCCAGGGGCATTCTAACTCCGAGCTACACCCCTAGCCCTATTTTTTATTCTTTATTTTGAAACAGGGTCTCACTAAGTTGTGGAGGTCCTCACTAAGTAGCTGAGGCTGGCCGCAAACCCGGATCCTCCTGTCTCCGCCTCCCAAGTACTGGGATTACAAGCATGTGCCACCATGCCCGGCTTATTTTTTTGTTTTGAAACAGGCTCTCCCTATGTTGCTGAGTCTTGCTAAATTGCTGAGGCTGGTCTTGAACCTGTGATCCTCCTGCCTCAGCCTCCCACGTACTGAGATTACAGGCATGCACCACCATGCCCGGTTGAGTATTTCAAATATTAAATGTTGAATTCTCAATAAAATATTTCCTCATTTACAGATATTTCACTCACGATTTTTTCTGTGAGTGAGTGTGTGTGTGTGTGTGGGGGGGGGTGGTACTGGGGATTGAACTCAGGGGCATTCTACCTCCAAACTACCTATTTTTATTTTTATTTTTATTTTTATTTTTATTTTTATTTTTATTTTTGAAACAGGGTCTCGCTAGGTTGATGAGAGTCTATTTGGTGAGACTGTTCTCAAACCTGTAGTCCTCCTGTCTCAGCCTCCCAAGTACTGGGATTACAAAAGCATGCGCCACCATACCCAGATGACGATTCTTATATACTTATTTTTTTCTCACCTCCCAGATCCTTAAAGTTTAATGTTACCCAAAATCTTAAGCTTTCTTATATTGATCCATTTATTATATGTTTTTCATGTGAACAAGGTTACTGAGATATGAGAGCCACTAGTCCTAGTTCTTCCTGTTTGTGGTTAGAGAAGAAAGGGAAGGAACACTTTCTACTGGAGATTATCGGGATAGACTTAATGTGGGAATTTTAAGTTAAATTATCCTTTTAAAGTAAATTAAGCCTCTAGGGTTTCAATCATTTTTGCTTGTTTTAAGCTTTGTGGGTAGGTATAAGACATCCCAGACAAAGTGAATAACAAACCAATCAAGAGACACTGAAGAAGCAGGCACAGTGGCACAAACCTAAAGTCCCAGAGGCTATTCCAGAGGCTGAAGCTGGAGGATCACTTGAACCCAAGAGTTCAAGACCAGCCTGGGCAATATAGCAAAACTATCACACGCACACACACACACACACACACACACACACACACACACACACACACACGATCAATAAATGCAAAACTGCAACAAAAGTTTCACAAAATGATCATTGTTCTTCCTATATACAATATCTTAAAACAACAAAAAAAGCAAAGGACACTGAGGAAGAAATGCTGTGTTGGAATCAGCAGGTAGATCAGTTTAACTGACATGGAGAGTATAGCTACCATGTATTAAGGCCAGATCATGGAAACTCTCAAAGGCCAGACCTAAGATGTGGGTGTGTTGGCAAACAATGGTTTTACCAAAAGCAAGGTGGTAAAAGCAATCTAAATTAGAGCTGGGGAACACTTCTGGAGATGACTTAGGTACTTGAATACTAAACTTTTTTCTGGTGGTGGTACTGGGGATTGAACCCCAGGGCATCCTACCTCTGACCTATTTATTTTTATTTTTAAATTGTGAAACAGTCTTGCTAAGTTAGTATGTGTTGATCTCAAACCTGTGATCCTCCTATCTCAACTTCCCAAGTACTGGCAAATACTAAACTTTTTTTTTTTTTTTTTGCGGTACCAGGGATTGAAAGCAGGGGTGTTCTACCTCCACGCTACACCCCCGGCCCTATTTTTTATGCTTTATTTTTGAAACCGGGTCTCACGAAGTTGCAGAGGGCCTCACTAGGGAAAGGGAGAGAGAGAGAGAGAGAGAGAGAGAGAGAGAGAGAGAGAGAGAGAGATCGCGCGCACGCGCGCATGCGCGCTGAGGCTGGCCACGAACCCGGATCCTCCGGTCTCCGCCTCCCAAAGTACTGGGATTACAAGCGTGCGCCACCACGCCCGGCTTTTTTATTTTGAAACAGGGTCTTGCTAAGTTGCTGAGACTGGTCTTGAACCTTCAGTTCCTCCTTTCTCAGCCTCCCAAGTACTGGGATTACAAGCGTGCGCCACCACACCCGACAATACTAAACGTTTTACAGACAATTTCTCCCCTCTTTGAAGTATATTACTCCTGTTGTCTATCACACACACACACACACACACACACACACACACACACACACACACTTTTTTATTTTTTGTATTGGGGATGCAGCTCAGGGCATTTTATCTCCAAGCTACCCCTGCCCTTTTTATTTTATTTTTTTCCTGTGGTAATGGGGATTGAACCCAGGGGCATTCTATAACTTATGGGATCCATAACTTATGGGATATGGCTTACAGTTTGAAAACAACACTGCCCATGAGAAACTCTAGGTCAAAATGGAAGATAAGTCAGACATGGTGACACACACCTATAATCCCAGTACTTGGAAGTCTGAGACAGGAATATCACAGGTTCGAAGCCAGCCTCAGCAACTTAGCAAGGCTCTTGGCAACTTAGATCCTGTTTCCAAATAAAAATAAATAAATAAAATTGGTCTAGGGGTGTAGCTCAGAGGTAGAATGTTCCTGGGTTCAATTCCCAGCATGGCACACTAAATAAATAAATAAATAAATAAATAAATAAATAAATAAATAAAAATAAATAAAAAGTAAGCCGGGTATGGTGGCACACACCTGTAATGCCAGTACTTGGGAGGCTGAGACAGGAGGATCACAGGTTCGCAGTCAGCCTCAGCTACTTAGCAATGCTCTCTGCAACTTAGTGAGACCCTGCTTCAAAATAAAAAATAAAATAGGGCAGGGGGTGTAGTTCAGAGGTTAGGAATGCCTCTGGCTTCAATCCTTAGTACCACCAAAAAAGTAAAAAATTAAAATAAAAAGGGCTGAGGTTATAGTTCAGAGGTAGAATGCCCCTGAGTTCAATCCTCAGTACCACAAAATAAATAAATAAAATAAAGGAAGATAAGGCATGAATAACAATAAAAATAATTACAATAACCGCAGCTAACATTTCAGGAACTGTGTCTAACACTCTGATCCAACCCAGGTCTGCTGTCTAAATCCAATGTCCACATTTTTCCCCACACTATCCTGCTAGTGCAGTATGAGAACTTCTATACTGAGGGACACTTCCATGAAGAGTCAAGAGTGAGAGGATAAAGGAAGAAACTTTACAAAAATAAAAACTTCCAACCTGTGTCTTAAAGTAGAAATTTTCCATATTTTGTCAGGGTGAGGAAGGGGGTAGGAATGCAGCACTTTACTGAAATGCTTACCTCCAAAACAGTCTATACGCTCCCATTAGTGCTCTCTAAAGGTTTGTGGATAAAACCTTTTCTTTACTTTCTCTTGTCATATTGAAACACAGCTTGATATTTTTAGGCTAAAATTTATGTATTTTTAACAGAATCTGCCACTCCCAATAGGAAGCTCAGGGAACACAGGCTACTTGGCACTTAAAAATACACAGTTTCAGAGCTTGGTAACAGCTTCTCTGAAAGAGTTGTCTATGGAAAGACATCCAGAACTTTCTACCAGGAAACCAGAGTCCTATCCCAGTTCTATCACACAATCTGTATGTGCAACCTTGAGAATCGGGTTCTGTAACCTGAGTGCCTGGTGCCTCCACTGCATGACCCTGAGCCACTCACTGCTTCACTCAGAACATGCACAAATCCCAATTATAAAATGTACCAATTAAAGTGTGAAATGAATATATCAGACAAGATTTGTAAAGCTACTGCTAGTGCTGATTTTGTTACTTTAGTATAAAATGATAGTTTTAAAAATGTAATTTTTAAAACTATCCTAAATTCTCAAAGATATAAGAACAAAAATAATAATGCTTCGTACCTAGTGAGCACTTACTATGGGAACAAGTGCAGTACTTAGCATGCTTACTACTTTAACCTTCATGGCAATCCTATTCTAAAAATGAGAAAAACTGAGAAAGGCTAAGAGACTTGCCCAAGGTCACACAGGTGTGACCCTAGACATACAGAAGACCTGGAACCTGACCTAGCTCCACTACTTCTAAACCCAATTAATTCTCTTTCTGCTAAACTATTAATTTCCAGGCTTATGATCCAAAATAGAATATTTACCTGAAAACTAAGAAAACAGAGAGTAAGGAAAGATGGCTAGAGATCAGTTTCACTCAGCTGGCAAAGACCTATTTTCTACAGCAAAGGAAATAACAGTAAGCAGTAGAGCCACCAAAAAACAGAAGGAAAATTCATCTGAATTCTTCCCACCTCTACCAGCTCCATTAGACAGATGGGCCTGGGTACCACATAGCCAGGGAAAGTGTGTTTACATCTAAGTAGTCCAAAGGAAGCAGAGGCCAACTTAGAAGCCCAGCCCTGCTCACCTGCTGAGGATTTACTCAGCCCCTCCTCTCCAGGAGGCCTGTCCCAGGTCCTCTGCCTTTCCAAGGGAGGCCTTTCCTCCGCCAGACCTGAATTCTGATTCCAGAAGCTGCATCGCTTCAGGGAGAAGAAATGCAGCCATTTCTTAGGAGACATCTAGATCCACCACTCTGTAAAAAGGAGGGAACTTCCATACCACTTAGGTTACCCCATTAGGCTAGCCCAGTGGCATCAGAAAACCCAACTCCTTCCTTTCTACTGCAAAGTCCTTTAAGACTTTAAGTCACTCAATCCAGCCATCTCCGAGCTTTCTATAAAGCCTCAAAATCTCTTTTTCCAATAAAACCTTACAGTAACATCAATATTTATTGTTTCATTCTTTTGCTTTTTGTTTTGTTGGTACTGGGGACGGAACTCCAGGGGCATTCTACCTCTGAGCTATACCCCCAGCCACTTTTATTTTTGAAATAGGTTCTCAATAAGTTGCTGAGGGTCTCACTTAAGTTGTTGAGCCTAGCCTCGAACCTGCAATCCTCCTGTTTCAGCCTCCCAAGTACTGTGATTATAGGTATGTACCACCATGCCCCGCTCAACATCAGTATTTAAACAGATAAAAAGTAGAACTGCTCTGGCTAAAATAAAGGTAAGTAAGTCTACTTCCTCAGCCTCTTCCTACTTCTCAAATTTACCCCAGTGGCCTGTGAGGATCTATTTCAAAAACCCAAGACTCAGCCAGGCGTGGTGGCTCACGCTTGTAATCCCAGTACTTGGGAGGCTGAGACAGGAGGATCACAGGTTCGAGGACAGCCTCAGCAAATAGTGAGACTTTCATCAACCTTGCAAGACCCTGTTTCAAAAGAAAAATAAAATAGGGCTGGGGATGTACTTCAGAGGTAGAACACCCCTGGGATCAATCCCCAGTGACACACACACACACACACACACACACACACACAGCCCCAAGACTCTCGTTTAACACCCCCATGTTTTGCTTAAGGAAATTGGAGTTCAAAGAAAATATGACTTAGAATCACAGTCAGTTAATGCCAAACTGGAACTCAAACCCATACATACTGCCTTTAAGGATAGCCAGTTTCCCACCTCGTCACACTTCTTCTTTGAGACTGATTACCTGAAAATGAGTGTGAGTTTCTTAAAGCACCAAGAGCTTGAGACATGTGCAGTTCCCTCAGCTAAATATTCTCTACAGGGAGAAACCAAAATGCTCAGATATGCAAGGACAATTTCACCAGGTAGTACCCAACAGCAAAGAAATCCTCTGATGCTCCCAACCTTCACTAAAGCATCTGGTTGTTTATAGAAACAAGCATTATTATGTTGCTAAGTTGGAAAGATTGCTAGTAGATAAATGAGACCCAAGAGGCTTCTGAAGGATTCCCTGTGTCCCCAGAAACCATCCCTTAAAGACTTATGGGTATTCTCCCTGCATGTACCAAGCCTGAAACATGGAACAGAATCAGAATCTGCTTATTAAAATTAGGGTCTCCCTGTATGGGAAAGTGGGGGAGAGTGGGGAGAGAGACGGGGAAAGCCTGCCAAGTGCTGTGTGCATGTATATCACTATCACTATGACTTACATTATGATGTGAGACTGTAATGCACCAATAAAAGTGTGTGTATATATATATATATATAAAGTATATATATAAAGTATATATATACTTTATTTTTATAAAGTACTTTTACTTCATAAAAGTATATATATATATATATATATATATATATATATATATATAAAGTTAGCATCTTAATAAATGATGTGGGTAGCCTGAGTCTCAGAGTTTCTCTACCACTGTGATAGCTTCTAAGATGGTACCCAATGATCCCCGCCCCTCGGTATGTGCACCATTGTGTACCCTCTCCCATCTAAAAAGAATACAGCAGAAGTGATGGTATGTCACTTCTGGAATTAGACTATAACAGACACTGCAGTTTCTGTTTTGGTTGCTTTCTCCTCTCTCAGATTACTTCTTTGGGGAAGCCAGCTACATTTACTAATGCCTCATTTATTCTCATGGAGTTTTTGCACTCCAGATATAAATGTGACCTTACCTTTCTATTCCGTTAACTTCCTATGAAGTTTTTTTTTTTTTGGCGGTACCGGGGATTGAACGCAGGGGCGTTCTACCTCCACGCTACGCCCCCGGCCCCATTTTTTATACTTTATTTTGAGACCGGGTCTCACGAAGTTGCGGAGGGCCTCACTAAGTAGAGAGAGAGACAGGGAGAGAGAGAGACAGGGAGAGAGAGAAAGAGTGTTCACGCGCCTGAGCTGAAGCTGGCCGGGAACCCGGATCCTCCAGTCTCCGCCTCCCAAAGTACTGGGATTACAAGCCTGCGCCACCACGCCCGGCCCCCTATGAAGTTTTTTTCTAATTCAAATTGGCAGATTAAAAACACTTACCAGGCCAACATGGTGGCAAACGCCTATAATCCCAGCTACTCAGGAAGCAGAGGCAGGAGGATCACAAGTTCAGGCCAACCTAGACAACTTAATGAATGAGATCCTATCTCAAAATAAAATAAAAAGAGCTGGGGAAACAGGCATGATGGCATATGCCTGTAATCTCAGTATTTGGGAGGCTGAGACAAGAGGATCGAAGGTTGGAGGCTAGTGGATATAACTTAGCAAGACCCTCTTTCAAAATAAAAAGTAAAACAGAGCACTGGGGGTATAGCTTAGTGGTAGAACAGCCCTGAGTTCAATCCCCAGTACCACAAAAAGGGGAAGGGGGTCAGGGATGTAGCTCAGTGTTAGAGCACTTGCCTACATATGAGATACCCTGGGTTCAATCCCCAGTATCAGGAAAAAAAAAAAAGAACCACCACACATGTACCTATGGAAATTCCATCCCCAAATCACACTAAAATGATAGTAAATATATAAAAAGGTATAAACCCTAATGATGAAGAGAATGTGTGAAGGCACATCAGGAGGTGAGAGATTTCAACAATTTTGAGAATATAGACAGTGAGTGGAGGAGTCATGACTTAAAAAAGCAGCGCAAACAAAGCTGTAATCGAGATCCTTGCAATGTCCCTGGGGCAGCAGAGATGTGTGCTTCCTGGACAACAAGATTACTTCACCTGGATAGAATGACTGGATTAGAACACATGAAAAAATAGGCCTAAAAAGTACAAGTCACTTGCTCAAAATCATATAAAGTTAACAGGAATTTGAACCCAGGTTTTCTTATTTTTGTTATCTTGATATACCATATCTGCTATTAATCCACTTAGGAGAATACAGGATGAATCACCAGCCCATGACACAAAACAAGGAGGCAGAGGAATTTTCCAAGGTCTAGCTTTTGGCCTCCTTTACCAACCTCAAACAAGTCCTTTGGGTTTAGAGACTCCCTGGTGAGCGCTCAAGCTGTTGGGATAAGAACCCCATATTCCAACTATCTGATTTTACAGTTCTGAAAATATAGATTACTAGCACCTGACCAAAAAAAAAAAAAAGGTAATGCTTGAAAGCAAAATGTTTCAGAAACACTAATGCTGTTTCAGGTCAAAGCTGAGCTCATCCACCTTGCCTGTGGTAGTGTGAGAGAAGCAGCTTTTCATCCCTTTTTAGAACAGAACATGCCCAAAGGTAGGTGTTGTTACATCTGCCAACCAGCTGAAATATTCATTTTTAAATGCCAAATTATAGGATTGCCTGAGAATCCAATTAAGGCATTAAAGATTCTAGGGCGATTTCTTAATACACAGCAATTATGTGAGTGCCACAGCTATTTGCTAACCACTCCACCATACTCCCATTTGAACTCTGGTCCATCACTGCATTAAACACAACTACACACTCAATTTGTGTGTCTATGATGCATACAGAAAGAATACTAAATTAGGAGTCAGAAGAGTAGTTCTAAAAACAGCTCAAGCTTTGGAATCAGCAAAACTGGGTTTAAATCCCAGGTTAGGGGCTATGAGGTCATAAATCAACCACTTTATCTCTCTGGGCCTCAATGACCTCTTATATAAAAGTGCATGCTATCAAAGTTAGAGACCTGTTGTGAAGATTAAGTGAAAACCTCTATTAGACAATTAGCAAGGCAGTAAGACACTCAATACATGTTAGTCTCTTCTTTTATTGATTATCTGGGTACATATTATTGATATGCTGGGTACTTCTAACCTTAGAAGGGCTGACTGTCTTAGGGAAATGTTTAAGGAGAGATAGGATATATGAACAAGTAATTAGAGTACAATACAAGATATTCATTACAATAAATGCTATCATTTAATTTAAAAGGAAATGTCCCTTTTGTAAGTGGTGAAATTAACCCAGGCAGCTCAAGAGAGAAGCTCTTACCAACTGGCTAAGGAACCTAGGCTCTCTCTTCCTCTTTGAGAAGACTGACTTGATGGGCTTTTGGTGCAACCAGGTTTGAGGAAGGTGCTTCCGCCACTTCCTGAGGCCTTGCACAACTCAATTCAACCTCAAAAAGGAACACTAGCCCACACAGAAACAGCTTTAAAAACACTACTGCAGGCAATGGACTTTAAAGTAGGCAGTGGGCTTAAAGAGAGAAAGCCAAAGGGGCTACAGCGCATCGGAGGCATCAACTCTTTGTTACTGCATTAATGGAGGAAGTAAGCAATCAAACAGTTGCAAGACCAATATCGAAATGTCTGAGTTATCAGGGCCAAAGAGGTCATACAGTTCAACACCTCATCACATGTAAGAAGAAAGTAAACCCCAGAGAGGTGATGGAGCAAGTAGAGCCAGACCTAAAACAACTTAACATTAACACTTTACAGTTTAGGCAGGCTCTTTTGCTTGTATTATCTTGCATTTCTTCAAAATAACACAGTAAAGATTTTGTTTGTTTGTTTGTTGGGGGTACTGAGAGTTAAACCCAGGGGTATTCTACCTCTGAGCTACACCCCCAGCCCTATTTTATTTTTATTTTGAAACAGGGTCTCCCTAGGTTGATGGGAGTCTCACTACTTGCTAAGGCTATCCTCGAACCTGCGATCCTCCTGTCTCAGCCTCCCAAGTACTGGATTACAGGCATGCACCACCACTCTCAGCTGTGAAGATGTTATTTTTCCAATGAAACATAAAGATCTTTTGGGGTGCGTGTTTGTTTGGTGGTGCTGGGAATGAAACCCAGGACCTTGTACATGCTAGGCAAGTATTTTATCACTGAGCCACCTCCCCAGTTACTCCCCCACATTTTTGTTTTTGGAGACAGGGTCTCACTATGTTGTCCAGCAATCCTCCTGCCTCAGCCTCCTGAGTAACTGCGACTACAAGTGTGCACCACTGCACCCAGCTAAGATCTCTGAAGCATTATAATGTTTGTGTTAGTTATCCCTATGGATTTATGGAGTGAATAATGCTCTCCTTTTTGATCCCATAATTTAAAATTTTCATCTTGAGGATTAGGGCTTCCCCAGACAAATAATATGGACTAGGAGACAGTTTCTCAATACCCACACCCCAAATGCACTATTCTGAGTCTATGAGTCTCCAATGTATTAAACATTCAAATGTGAAATATTTTGTTTATATCCTGGAGAAGATGTGGAGAAAAAGGAACCCTCGTGCATTGTTGATGAGAATATAAATTAGTAAGCCACCATGGAAACAGTATGGAGGGTCCTCAAAAAACTAAAAATAGATCCACCATATGATCCAGCTATACTGTTCCTGGGTGTATACCTGAAGGAAATGAAGATGGCAGACAAAAGAGATACCTGCATGTCCATGTTTATTGTGACATGATTCACAATAGCCAAGATACGGAATCAACCTAAGCACCCATTAACAGAAGAATGGATAGAAAAAAGTGATATATATACACAACTGAGTTTTATTCAGCTGTAAAGAATGAAATCATGTCATTTGCAGGAAAACAGAACTGTATAGAACTGGAGGTTATCATGTTAAGCAAAATTAGCCAGACACAGAAAGATAAGTATCACATGTTTTCTCTCATATCTTAAAGGGGAGGGGACGATAACTAGAAAATAGAAAAAAGACTATTAGGGAAGGGGACAGAGGTGGGGGAGCAGAGAGAGAGAGAGAGAGAGCAAGAAAGGGTTGTAGGGAGGGTGGATGCAACCAGAGCATGATATATGCATGCAAAGAAATGTCACAGTGAAACCCACTTATATATACAATTAATATGACTGAATAATTATGGTACAAAATGAAAGAAAGAAAGAAAAGAAATAGTCTGTTTCAGCCTTTATGCTGAGAACAGGGAACAAAGATTGGAACCAGACAAGATCCCTGTCTTCAAGGAGCTCCCCATTCTAGTCAGGTCAACAGGCTTGACAATCAGTGATTATCTTTTAGTTATAAAGGCCTGGGTTCAAATTCTACATCTACCCTTTATTAGCTGAGGTAGGTCAATTCCTCCATCTAAACTCCAGACTCCTTATCTGTGAAACTGAGGGTAATATCATCAGTCTAACTTAAAATGATACTTGTGAGTAGTTGGTGAAATGATGTATTTAAAACACCCATCAGAATGTCTGATCCACAGTATATACCTATATATATTTACTGAATTCACGGCTCATATGAGATTATCTTGTGGCGGGGGGGTAAAAGGGAAGAGAGACCATCTCAACAATATATTTTCCCATAATCCTGGACCTTCTGAGGAAATGCTGTTTGCCTGATCATGCGGACTTCATGTACCCAGCCTCTCATGTATCAGAACCACAAACCCCACTCCAGTTTTAAAAACCAGAAAGAGGAACCAGGCAAGTCCCACGCAATGACTATGGCTGAAGGAAATAGCTGTTGGGCATAACCATGTTTACAAAGGAAAATCCACAGCAGAAAAAAAGCCTAAAATCCCAACACCTGAAACCCTGCAAATCCTTAAGGCTAAAAACTAGAAAAGCCTGGTTAAAAACAAATATCTCTGCAACATGGAGCTAGGGTGAGAGATTAGGAGACACTAGGAATCCCTATGGAACTCTATGGGCCACAAAGTTCTCTACTTTAGATAGACACTCTTTTAATATACATACATGTATATGTATATGTATGCATATATATGTGTATATATGTGTATGTATATAATATATATATAAAATAGGCTCGGTGTGGTGGCACACACCTATAATCCTAGCTACTCAGGAGGCTGAGGCAGGAAGATCACAAATTCTAAACCAGCCTGGGCTATTTAGCCTTACAATTAAAATAAAATGATAACATAAAATAAATTAAATTAAAATAAAGGGCTGGGTGTAGTTCAGTGGTAGAACACTTACTTAGCATGTGCTAGGTCCTGGGTTCAATCCCAGTACTACAAAATAAACAAATATCTACTGTGGGTCAGATGTTTGGAGCAGAGGACATAGATACGGTTCCAACTTTTGCGGCATTATTGTTTCAGAGACAGATCATAATGAAAAAAGATTTCACCACTAAGATCCTGACATACTGCTATTCAGTGGGCTACAGGCAGGGGTGACCAGAAGTAGTGCTACTTTTTCCATTTCTATTCTCCCTCCCAAATTTTGGGCTACCAATTTCCTCCTCCTCTTTTTCAATTCACTTACTACAAAATCTATCACCTCTCGAGGCCTTCCCCTGGGTAAGAAGAGCCTATGGGCCACTGGAGGTTCTACTGGAAACCTGACTAATAGCAAAGCCCATACCTACCTCACCTACAGCTCCAGAATTAAACTCCACAAAATCATTTTAAAACCATAGAAGAGCCAGGCATGTTGGTGCATGCCTGTATTCCCAGTTAGTTGGGAGGCTGAGGCAGCAGGATCACCAAGTTCAAGGCCAGCCAGGGCAAATTAGCAGGACCCTATATCAAAATAAAACATAAAAAGGGTTGAGGATACAGTTCGGTGGTGGTGATGCACCCTAGGTTTGATCCCCAGTACAGGGAGTGGGTGGGGACTAAAAAAAAAAGAAGAGGGCCATGTAGCTCAGTGGTACAACACTTGCCAAGCATGGGCAAGAATCTGGATACCACAGTACTGCAAACAAACCAGAACAAAAAAACCAGAAGAATGAGTTCTGCTATCTTTTAAGACTTTAAAGGAACAGTTCTGAGAGATAGATAGAAGTAAGTCTTCTGAGAAGATCTCAAACATTGACTGAACATCTATTATGCGCCAGGCACCGTTTTGAACGCTTTATGATGGGGTTTGGAAGACACTAGCCCAAAAAGACAGCACCTTTACATTTGAGAAATCAGCAGAAGCAGGAAGGTCACTCACCTTCCCCTCACTCTTCTCTCCCACAGCAGGCCATGAAGACCCTCATTCAGCCAGGCATAGTAGCACACACCTGTAATCCCAATACTCGGGAGGCTGAGACAGGGGGATCACAAATTTGAGGCCAGGCTGAGCAACATATTGAGACCCTCAACAACTTCGCAAGACCCTGTTTCAAAGTAAAAAGGGCTGGGGGTGTAGCTTGGAGGTACAATGCCCCTGGGTTTAATCTCCAGTACCAAAAAGAAAAGACCCTCATTCAGGAAATGCCCTCCCTCTTCCCAGAAGAAAGGAGTATCTTTGTCTCTGAAGACACAGGGACATAGAGAAGAATCTGAACAAACAGGATTTATAGAGTTCCCCCTAGTTTATAATCATTAGATCACACCCCACTTCTCAATCATATTTCTCCACAACTACCCACCTCTTTATCAAACCTAAGCATAAAAATACACAAGTTTACTTGTTTCTTTAGGTCTTCGTTTCCTTCTTAAGGTTTCCATGCCTAGTAAAACTTCTATCAAATAAATCTGTATGCTTTCCCTTTATCTATCTTTTATTATAATAGCCTCAGCCATGAACCAAGCAATGGGAAGAAAAGCTATTTCTTTACCCCTACATTGACTTACGCTAACATACTTAAAACAGTCTTGCAAGGGAGCTATTCCTGTCCCAATTCTACAAAGGAAAAACAATGTTCACAGAAATTAAGTGACTTTCCCAAAATCACACAGTTAATAAGAAGTGATGGAGCTAATTTATACGCAAATTGGCTGTCTTCACTTTAAAGTCGTCATTTTTTCCGCTGCATCTCATTATTTTGTTCTAATAATAACCTTGTGAGGAGGTAAAGGAGATATCAGCATAATCCCATTTTACAAATGAGGAAACCAGTGTTTAAGGAAGTGATATTACTTTCTCAGGAACAAGTCAGTAGGTGGTAGAGTCATGGTTTGTACACATATCTCATGCCCTAAAATTTGTGCTCTTTTTGCTACCCAACTCTTGCACTGTGCCTAGCTGAGCATAGTACCTCCAAGCTATACTCCCAGTCCTTTTTTTTTCAAAAAGGGTCTTACTAAGCTGTAGTAGAAATATTCTTAATAGGTTCTCTCTTTAACTAACTTATTACACGTAAGATTGAATAAATTATTTTTCCTCTCTTGGACTCAGTTTTCTCATCCATAAAATTAAGGGTTTGGGCCAGGAATGCCTGAAATCCCAGTACTTGGGAGGCTGAGAGAGTAAGACCAAAGGTTTGAGACCAGCCTCAGCAACTAGTGAGACCCTCAGCAACTTAGCGAGACCCTGTTTCCAAATAAAAAATAAAAAGGGCTGGGGGTGAGCCAGCCGTGGTGGCTCATGCTTGTAATCCCAGTACTTGGGAGGCTGAGACAGGAGGATCGCAGGTTCACGGCCAGCCTCAGCTACTTAGTGAGGCCCTCTGCAACTTAGTAAAACCCTGTTTGAAAATAAAGAATAAAAAATAGGGCTGGGGGTGTAGCTCAGAGAAGTAGAATGCCCCTGAGTTCAACCCACACTACCAGAAAAAAAAAATAAGGTGTTGGATTAAATAGTTCCTAAAGTCCCTTTCAGCTGGCAAATCTATGTTTTAATGAGTACCAATGAGTTTATGAGAAGCAATTTCTCCAGTTTCCCACCCAACAGTAACTTTCTAAAAGAAAATTTTAAAAATTTGTCCTTATGGAATTGATAAAATGGGAAGTGCTTAGCACTACAGAGTATAAATTATCTATTCAATTTCAAGCCTTCCTTCCTCAAATACCCAAGATATAAACAAAGAAAAGGCTAGGAGCCACCTACTAACACAATGTCAGCATATCTAATAACACCCAAGCATGCTGAGGAGTGAGGAATGTGTTCGTGGTAGGGCCCTTTTTCTCTCTGCTGGATTTACACTTCCATTCAGTAGCTAATCTCTCTTCCTCAGCTAGGACACAGCAGACCAGGCTTATGATTTTAAATACCATCAGATCTAAACAATTTACAAATGACTTTGGACTAAATAATTTTATAAAACAAAAGATGATGTTTAACCCCAGATGTAATTTTTTTTCCTGCCAAGAAACAGGAAAAGAGTAGAAAGGGAATACATAAGACTTTGGGCAAATTCCCTGTGTGTCCTAGTTTCTTTAAATGTAAGAGAAGGTGGGTGTGGTGGCGCATGCCTGTAATCCCAGTATTTGGGATGCTGAGACAGGAGGATTGCAGGTTCGAGACCAGCCTCAACAATTTAGTGAGGCCCTCTGCAACTTGGCAAGACCCTGTTTCAAGATAAAATAGGGAGCCAGGAGCACGCTTGTAATCCCAGTACTTTGGGAGGCAGAGACCAGAGGATCCAGGTTCGCGGCCAGCCTCAGCGCGCTCTCGCTCTCTCTCTCTCCCTCTCTCTCTCTCTCTCCCTGTCTCTCTCTCTCTCACTCTTTCTCTCTCTCTCCGTCTCTCTCTCTCTCTCTCTCTCTCTCTCTCTACTTAGTGAGGCCCTCCGCAACTTCGTGAGACCCGGTTTCAAAATAAAGTGTAAAAAATAGGGCCCGCGGAGGTAGAATGCCCCTGGGTTCAATCCCCGGTACCGCAAAAAAAAAAAAAGATAAAATAGGGCTGGGGTTATAGTTCAGAGGTAGAACGCCCCTGGGTTCGGTCCCCAGTACAAATAAATAAATTAATGTAAGAGAGCATCCAAACCAATTCTAAACACCTTTCCCACTATAACCTAGTAAGTATTCTATATTTAGAAAATATAAAATGGGTAAAAAACAAAAACTGGGGGGAAAGTGCATAATGGTACAAATTAAAACAATGTAACAGATGAAAATAAAAAGGAATGAGTTATACTGCCAAGGCAGAACATAAATATGTATGGTCACATCACCCTGAATACATATGAGGTATAAGAGCAAAAAGAAGCTTCTATATCTATCCCTATGACAGCTGAAGTAAATAATTCATGTAATGCTTCAAGGTAAGACTACAGAGGCAGAACCTATGCTCATGCAGCTAAACCAGAGCTGACTGGAATATGATCAAGGACCCAAGACCCAAAACAAACAATGAGAACCAAGAAACTGTCTTAAAAGGAAAGAAACCCCTAACAAGTCCCTAGAATAAAGTTCGTGCATTTTAGCCAAGCATCATCATTCAGATTCTGCAAATATTTACTTATTAATATGTTACACAGCAGGGGCGTGGTGGTGCACGCCTGTAATCCCAGTACTTGGAAGGCTGAGATAGGATTGCAGGTTCGAAGACAACCTCAGCAACTTAGGGAGACCCTGTTTCAAAATAAAAAATAAAAGTGGGCTGGGGGTATAGCTCAGAGGTAGAACTGGGTTCAATTCCTAGTACCACACACACACACTTTACATGATGAGCTAATGAGCATAATGGTTTGGATTTAGAATGTCCCCCTCGCTCTCACCAAAACAAGGTAGCAATGTTGGAAGCAGGGGCTTGGTTCTAAGGAGGGGGTCCCAGGGTGTGGCCTTAGGGATTACATGGTTTCTCCTCCCCCTGCTCATGCACGTGTCCCCCCCCACACCATGTGAGGAGCAGAGCCCTTGTGCTCCCCCTCTCTCCTCTGCCCACCACCATCCCCTGAGCTCTGCAGGCCTGGCCTCACATGGACTAAACCTCTAAATCTTCAAAAACTGTGAGCAAATAAATCTTGCTTCCTGTAAATTGTGTGGTCAGTCATTCTGGATTACAGCAGTGAGAATGATGACTGAGACACACCTATATCTGATGGTCATATTCCCTATTTCACAGAAGGGGAGGCTAAAATTCAATGAGATAAAGAGAACAGAATGAAAATCCAATCTTAACTACAAGTTGAAAACACTTTCTAGCCAGGCATAGTGATACACACTTGTAATCCCAGTACTTAGGAGGCTGAGACAAGAAGATTGCAGGTCCAAGACCAGTCTCAGTAATTTAGTGAGGCCCTCAGCATCTTAGTAAGACCCTGTTTCAAAATAAAAAATAAAACTGGGCTAGGGCTATAGCTCAGAGGTAGAGTGCCCCAGGCACATTGAATTTGAAGAGGAAAAAAAATTGGGGGGTGTCCATTTGGGGGAATGAAATCAGTGTCTGACAGGCTGGATCTCCATCCATCCATCATCCATCCATCCATCCATCCATCCATCCATCCATCCATCCATCTCTCCTTCTCTTCCCTCCCTCTCTCACCCATTGGTAAACAAGTTTATCTTCCTAACTATTCCTATCAGATGATTTACTACCATGATGGATGCTAGCTTAGGACAAAATACAAGCATGATAGAAATTTCAATGTAATCTACACAAAATTTGAGTCAGAATTTCTATCATTGTAATTTCAAATATCAAATTTAGTAGAAGAAGAGGTACCAGTCACCTGAATGTTTTCTATGGCACAATCAGTAAATTGGTTTGCTCAACTTATTTCAACTTCCTCCTAGCTTAGATCTGAGACTACAAAAGTTGGATAAAAAAAAAATGTTTTTCTTTTTCTCTTTTGGTCCTGGATATTAAACCTAAAGGCATTCTACCTCTGAGCTACACCCCTAGCACTTTTTTTTTTCAAATAGGTCTGGCTAAGTTGCTGAGGCTGGCCTCAAACCTGCAATCCTCCTGACTCAGCTTCCCATATACAGGCATGCATCACCACACCTGGCAAAAAGAAATTATATTTTATAGATTATCTTATAGCCAGACATGGTGGCGCATGCTTGTAATCCCAGTACTTGGTAGGCTGAGACAGAAGGATAGCAAGTTTGCAGCCAGCCTCAGCAACACGAGGCCTTCTGCAACTTAGAGAGACCCTGTTTCAAAATAAACAATAAAATAAGGCTGGGGGTGTAGCTCAGAGGTAGAATGCCCTTGGGTTCAATCCCCGGTACCACAAAAAAATAATAAACAATAATAAATAAATAAATAGATTATGCTATAAATGGAATTTAGGTTCTATCAAGTAGATGCTCTCAGATTAGATACTGATTTGGAACTAAATTAGATGAGGGTTAAGACTGGACATAGGGCATCACTTTTGCTGGAACAAACTGCAGCAGTTCTAGATGCTGCAGTTGTAGCAATAGCTTCCTGATTCGGGCAAAAATAGTAGCATCCTTAGGAGCTCAGTTTTTCATTTGTTTTTCCTTTTCTTTTTCCACATGTAGAACATGTGTTCATAAGAAGCCCAGGCATTTTGTGCCCCTCCTCACAATGACCCAACATTCCTTCTGGGTGTGCTAAAAGCAGAGGAGCCATTCTTCAGGACCCCTGCTCTGAGCACACCCCAAGGAGCTCAGTTCTTTAAATGTAGTTTGGGGAGTTTGTTGCCAGAGCTCAGCCTGAGTCCATTCTTCAACTCTCACAAAGTTTTGGGTTGTTTGTTTGTTTGTTTTCAGTGCTGGGGATCAAACCAAGGATTAATACATACCAAATAAGTGATCTACCACTAAGCTACACCCTCACCCCTTACAAAGATTCTTTCATCTCTGACACCCTTTAGTAAGTCCCTTTTGCTTGAAGTTGCTAGAATGGATCCTGTTACTTGCCCCTATTAATTAGAACCCTGACCAATAAACAGCCCTACATTAACAACAGCATACAATATTTACTATTATTAAAGATAACCTATGATAGTTGCTACTACAGTCCCATAACACCCGACTTTCTTTCCATGTCTTTGCATCAACCCTTCCCTCATTGTCGAGGATCCTCCCTCAAAGTCATCCAATTTGCAAAAGTTATGCACTTCCTCCATGATAAAGAGGAGTTGATAAGACCAGGCGTGGTGGGGCATGCCTGTAATACCAGTACTTGGGAGGCTGAGACAGTAGGATCGCAGGTTTGAGGCCAGCCTCAGCAACTTAGCCAAATCCTGTTTCAAAATAAAAATAGATACCAGGCATGGTGGCACACGCTTGTAATCCCGTATTTGGGAGGCTGAAACAGGAGGATCACAAGTTCACTGCCAGCCTCAGCAACGTAAAGAGACTCTCAGCAACCTAGTAAGACCCTGTTTCAAAAATAAAGAAAAAAAAATAGCCGGGCGTGGTGGAGCATGCTTGTAATCCCAGTACTTTGGGAGGCAGAGACCGGAGGATCCGGGTTCACGGCCAGCCTCAGCTCGCTCTCTCTCTCTCTCTCTCTCTCTCCCCCCGTCTCTCTCTCTCTCTCTCTACTTAGTGAGGCCCTCCGCAACTTCGTGAGACCCGGTTTCAAAATAAAGTATAAAAAAATAGATCGGAAGA
>PVJS01018259.1:0-35103 GCA_004027185.1 Glis glis | reverse complement strand
GGCGTGGTGGCGCACGCTTATAATCCCAGTACTTTGGGAGGCAGAGACCGGAGGATCCATCCGGGTTTGCGGCCAGCCTCAGCTCTCTCGCTCTCTCTCTCCCTCTCCCTGTCTCTCTCTCTCTCTACCTAGTGAGGCCCTCTGCAACTTCGTGAGACCCGGTTTCAAAATAAAGTATATAAAAAAAAAAAATAGGGCCGGGGGTGTAGCGCAGAGGTAGAACGCCCCTGGGTTCAATCCCCAGTACTGCAAAAAAAAAAAAGAATAAAAAATAGGGCTGGGGGTGTATCTTGGAGATAGACTGCCCCTGGGTTCAGTCCCCAGTACTGCTAAATAAATAAATAAATAGCAGTAGAAGCCGGGCGTGGTGGCACACACCTATAATCCCAGTACTTGGGAGGCTGAGACAGGAGGATCACAGGTTTGAGGACAGTCTCAGCAAGTAGTGAGACTCTCAGCAACCTAGGGAGACCCTGTTTCTTTGTATACATATATATGCATATATACTTTTATTGGTGCATTGTAGTCTCATCATAGTGTAGTTAAGAGTGATAGGTATATACGTGGGCACAATGCTTGGTGAGCTTCCCCACAGCTCCCTCCCCACCCGTTTCAAAACAAAATAAAAAAGGTCTAGGGGTATAGCTCAGAGGTAGAATGTCCCTGGGTTCAATCCCCAGTACCCCCGCCCCACACAAAATAAAATAAATAAATAAAAAGCAGTGGAGGTTGGTTTGTGCTTTTCAGCAGGTGGCCTCTCTAAGCAAACTTGCAGATGGGACCTGTGTGTGTCTGAGCCTGTGCTTTTGGTTGTGCAATTCTGAGCCTGCCCCACCCTCCCAGCTCCTTCCTGAAAGTGAAATGCTACAGTCCTTGCTCAAGAACAAAGGCCCCAAGCTCAGCCCTGCATGTTAATGATTTTCAAGTGTGGCCACTTCCTCTTGCCTGGCCTGACTCACCCTGGCTGCTGCCCGTGTGTCTGTGATGGAAATACAGCAAGGAGAGAGCTCAGACCAGGACGGGGAGGCCCTGCTGGAAGTAGCAGTGGATCGTGGCAAGGTCACCTCCAGGCCTGGGACTGCTATGGCAGAGGAGGTGTGAGGCCTGGCCTGCACAGTTCTGAGCTGGGGTGCCCCATTCCTCTTCCATCTTCCTGCTCCCCCACCCACCCACTTTAGCCAGCCCACTGCAGCCACACACTCAACACAATTGCTTCTTTCCTGCTATCCAGGAGGACTGGAGGGGAGACTTTGTCAGGCTCACCCCATGTGCCCTGTCCTTCTGGGCAAGTTTCTCTCTTGCCTCTTGCAGAGGTAGAGGTTTATTATTACAAGTGGGGTGACAGTATAGTCAGTATAGTCAGACAGTATAGTGGTTGAGAACGTGGGCTTTGGAGTAGAGTCCTGACCTGGTCACTTCCTGGCTGTGAGACCTCGGGGTTTTGGGAGGGGGGGATTACTGAACTCTTCTGTGCTTCAATTCCCTCCTCTGCAAAATCACAGTTCCTACCTCCTGGGATGGTGGTGAGGAGTCCATGCAGCGAAAGCACCCAGCCTGGAGCTGGCTGATGGAAAGGGCTCAGGACTTTCCCCTAGCATTGCAAACTGTTAAGTGCAGTGCACATGTAAAGCACCATCGTTTGGGGGCAGTCAGCCTGGTCAGAGTGAGACGATCTATTTAGGGTTTCTTAGATGACAGGGATCAGCAGAGCCTGGCTACAATGCACAGATGTTTCCCACTGTGGAAGCTGGGTCTTCATTCTTGCCTTTCCTGTCTTTTCCCTTTAGTTATTTTGCGTGCATGGGTTCTCCGTAGGCACAGGTAGCATGCATCTGAATTCACCCTGCATCCAGGCTATGCATCTGCTAGTCCTACACGCCATTGTCCAGGATTCATAGGACCAGTCCATCGTGTTTGCCACCAGCAAGCAAGGTTTGAGCACTAGCTGAATATCTTATGTTTTAATGGTGATCATTAAAGGAGCCCAGGACTGAGAAATGTCTAGCTGCTCCAGGAAGGTTCCAGCAGCTACTATCTCCTCACATCCCTTAAGCCTGGATAATCGATAATGGTGCAACCCTTTTGTAGGCTGGGGCCATTCTCTCTAGTCGAGCTCCTCCTGCTCATTCTGTGCTGGAAGGAACGGATCCCACTGTCCACACATCCGAGTCTGGCTGCTTCCCGTGAGAGACACAGCCTGTGCAAGTTTGGGCTTGTGGGGTGATTTGGCAGTGCCTTTGTTTGATGACTGTTGACTAAGCCCAGGTGTGTGGACCCAATGTTTACAGAATCCTGATAGGCTCAGGACTGGGGCTGGAATGAAGAAAATAGGTGTTGGGGGGAGGGGGAGGTGGCATAGATAATCCAAAAGCCATTTGTTTAGGGCATGGAGCCAGAGATAAGGTATTTTTACAGATTTCCCTAAATTAACCAGACAGGAACTCTTTCTGTCTTTCTCTTTTTCTCTCTCTCCCTCTCCCTCTTGTAGTGCTGGGATTTGAACCCAGGGTCTTGTACATGCCAGACAGGTGCTCTATGCCTGAGCTATATCCCTAGCCCTTTTTTTAAATAAATTCTTATTTTGAGACAGGGTCTTGCTGAGTTGCCCAGGTTGGCCTGGAACTTGCGATCCTCCTGCCTCCTGCTGGGGCTACAGCTCACTGTGTGCCAATGCAACCTCGTTAGGAGCTCTTTGTCTGAGTGCCGACGGTGTATGTTGACCTAACAGTCCTTGAAACTCAGTTCCTACACACGTGGACCATCTGGGGGCTTGGAGCTGGCACAGAGGCGTCAGGAGTAGAAGGAATCTTGAAGCTCATTTAGTCCCCCCAGTCCATTTTCCAGATGGGAACTTGGAAGCCCAGGAGGTAAATAATTTGCCTAAGGTAATTCAGTTACTTAGCGATGGAACTAAAAAGCAGTGTCCAGGTCTCCAAATATGCATTACCTTGTAAGACAGTGGTCCTTATATTTTACTGAGCATCAGAATGACCTGGGATCCTGTTAAAATGCAAATTCCCTGGCCACCCCCCCAGAGATTCTGATTTTATAGTGGGGTGGAGAATATGTGTTCTTAGCAAACCCCTCATGGAAGTCTGAAGGCAGTAGTCTCCACCACCCTCTGAGATAAGCTACTGGGGTGCAAAGAACATTTGCTTCTTAGACCCATAGAAAATCACATTTGCATTTCCTGAAGCCACAAATGCAGCAGGGAGGGGAACAGCCAAGAGATGCAAACAGCTCAGGAGACAAGGGCAGGATGGGCTAAACCCAGGCTTTAAAACACATTGCAGTGGTGTGTCAGGAGATGACACACTTGACTCTGCCCTGTAGGGCTATGCAGCTTGGATGTGGTATGGTCCTGGACAACCTCTAGGTCATACATGACTCGGTGTTCCCATCTGTAAAATGGCTTGAATAATGATAGAAGGTAATAAGATAGAAGGTGTGTGCCACCACACCCAATTCTTAATGTCTTTTTTTTTTTTTTTGCGGTATAGGGGATTGAATGCAGGGGTGTTCTACCTCCGCGCTACGCCCCCATCCCTATTTTTTTATACTTTATTTTGAAACTGGGTCTCACGAAGTTGCGGAGGGCCTCACTAGGTAGAGAGAGAGAGAGAGATAGAGAGAGAGAGACAGGGAAAGAGAGAGAGAGAGAGAGAGAGAGAGCGCTGAGGCTGGCTGCGAACCCCGATCCTCCGGTCTCCGTCTCCCAAAGTACTGGGATTACAAGCGTGCGCCACCACGCCTGGCCCCTTAATGTCTTTAATAATTAACTTCTGCCCCGCGTTGTGGTGCACACTTGTAATCCCAGTACTTGGGAGGCTGAGACAGGAGGATTGCAGGTTCGCGGCCAGACTCAGCTACTTAGTGAGGCCCTCTGCAACTTAGCGAGACCTTGTTTCAAAATAAAGAATAAAAAATAGGACTGGGGGTATAACTCGCAGGTAGAATGCCCCTGGGTTCAAACTCCAGTATGGAAAAAAGGACTTCTACTGAGAGTTTCATTTGATGGGTTGGGTTCTGTTTCTGTAGCTAAAGAAAGTATATATAGGACCTTCCAGCCCTGAAGGACTGGGATGTAGCAACCTTCTGCATAGATGTCATCTTGGTTTGTACATTATAGAAAATACACCTAGGCCGGGCGTAGGATTACACGCTTGTAATCCCAGTACTTGGGAGGCTGAGACAGGAGGATCACAGGTTCACAGCCAGCCTCAGCTACTTAGTGAGGCCCTGGGAGTATAGCTCGGAGGTAGAATGCCCCTGGGTTCAATCCCCAGTTCCACAAAAAAAAAAAACTATGCAAAAAGAACATAAAAATCACTGGCAACGATGCTACTTTGATGTTCTTTAGGTTATTTGCATATTTTATTTTTAAATTAATAAATAAACATGAACCTAGATATTAAAGGTATAAAAAATTTATAGGGAAAATTCCCCTGGTCTGATTTTTATGGCTCGGTTCTCCCTATACTATCAGTTTTTTATGAATCCTTTCGGAGTACTCTCTCCCCTCTTCTTACACACGCACACACACCCATAATGCTCCATACTATAGTTAACTCTACTTACTATTTTGTGTCTACATTGTTCCCTGAGGTTTTGAGCAAAAAGAAACATATTAGCCTGGTGTGGCAGCACAGGCTTGTAATCCCAGTACTTGGGAGGCTGAGACAGGAGGATCGCAGGTTCGAGGATAGCCTCAGCAAGTAGTGAGACTCTCATCAACCTAGTGAGACCCTGTTTGCAAATAAAAATAAAATAGGGCTGGGGGTGTAACTCGGAGGTAGAATGCCCCTGGGTTCAATCCCCAGTGCCACACACACACAAAAAGAAAGAAACATATTGAAATGCCCCAGTTTTGTTTACTGTTGAATAATATTCCATTGTATTCTGGGGATGATGATAACGTACCATTATATCACCAGCTTCCTCTTGGTGGATGTTTAGAGTATTCCCAGTCTTTTATTGTGAGGCACATGCTTATGCACATATTGGGCGAATAGATCTGTAGGTAAACTCCATAGAAGTGGAATTCCTGAGTCCATGGGCAGGTAGGTGCACAGTGTGTTAGCATGGGGGGTAGGGACAGGTTGGGACTCCCATTCCCTGGACCCTCCTCTGCCATCCTGAGCACCCCTCCTAATCTTAGGTTCTTCAACTTAGACTTCCCAGGCAGTTTTAGTTTCTAGACTGTGGGGTGTTGACTGCCAGCGTGGCCCAGAGATGTTTCCTGCTGCTGCCCAGACTTCAGAGCTCAGCCCCAGACCCTGCAGGTCTTGCCCTTGGGCCTGTCTGCCTGGTGAGGAGGCCCAGGGAGGGGAACTGGCCCCTGTTTCCCCAGAAGCTGGGCCTGGGCCAGCATGAGCTCACTCCTGGAGCCCGCCCAGCGTCCTGGCCCTACACAGGAGCTGCCAGTCTGGGCCATTTTCATTTGGTCCCAGGTAAGTATGTGTTCCTGACAGTCCAGTGGGGCTCCCTGGAGTTGAGGCCCCTGGGTGGGGAGGGCAGTGGGGCAGAACCCCTCCATCCACTGAGGTTTGATCTCTTCCCAGGTGCCCGGGTTGAGCACCTTGGCTGAGCTGGTGGTGTTTGTTGATGGAAAGAGGGATTATTGTGGAAATAGTCCCCATCTGGCCCAGAGTGTAATGCTAAACAGTGTGTTGCCTAGGCAACCTGACAACTTTGCTGGGGTGGGGAAGAGGCTTTTGTAAAGAAAATGGCTTTCATAAAGTTGCCCTTTTTCCTTCTGGATGAGACTTTACCTGCAGACTCCTCCCTGGCTTCCTGGACATGAGCGCCATCCCTTAGAACACCGAGGCACCTAGGTGTCCGCCCACCTCCCAGGCCTCTCAGGGGCCCCTTTAGGATTCAGTGCAGTGCATGGTCCCCAGACCTCACTGTGCACCTGGCCCTGCGCGTGGCTCCAGGGATCACAGGATGCTGCTCAAGCCTGCTGGGTGGAGAGTGTTTTTTGTTGAATCTGGAGTCAGACCCCCGGGTTCAAATTTTGGCCTGGCCACATAGCTGTGTGACCTTGAACAAGTTACTCCACTTTCTGTGCTTCATTTTTCTATCTAAACAGTGGAAAGGGCAGGAGTAATATGTCTCTACTAGGACTATAGAGAGGATGAAGAGAGTTAACATGCACAGGGTACTTGGAATAGCGGCCGACACCTGCCAGGAAGCAGGCAGTGTTAGCTTTTTTTTTTTTATGGTGCTGGGGATTGAACCTAATGGCATTCTACCTCCAAGCTATACCCCCAGCCCTATTTTATTTTTATCTTTATTTTGATTTATGGTACTAGGGATTGAGCCCAGGGGCATTCTACCTTTGAGCCATAACTTCGGCCCTATGTTTATTTTTTTTATTTTGAAACAGTGTCACTAAGTTGCTGAAGGCCTTGCTAAGTTGCTGAGGCTGGCTTTGAACCTGTGATCCTCCTGTCTCAGCCGCTCAAGTACTGGGATTACAGGCATATGCCATATGCCCAGCTCAGTGTTAGTTATTATCATTGTTACTATTATTACCATTATCCTACCACGATGAACCAAACAAACGACATCTTGGATCTTTTCAACTGCAAGACAGTGTCATCGTCTTCTTCTTTTTCTCCTCGTCCTCCTCCTCCTCTTCCTCCTCCTCCTCCTTCTTCCTCCTGGGTACTAGGGATTAAACCTAGGAGGTTCTACACCACCAGCCCTTTTTAATTTTTATCATACTGCACACTACAGGGCTGGATTCAAGATCACATGCCCATGGGAAATGGACATTAGCCTCCTTTAAAACCTTTTGTCCCAGTCCCTGCCCCACACCTCCCACTGGCTACAGACCTGGCCACAAGTGTTAATGCAGGAGAGAGAAAAATGAGGAAAGAAAAGGTCTTTCTTCTTCTCTTTTTTCTTCAGATTTTTTAAGGATTTAAAAACAGATCTGAGCCGGGCGTGGTGGTGCATGCTTGTAATCCCAGTACTTTACTTTGGGAGGCGGAGACCGGAGGATCCGGGTTCATGGCCAGCCTCAGCTCTCTCGCTCTCTCTCCCTGTCTCTCTCTCTCTCTCTCTCCTTAGTGAGGCCCTCCGCAACTTCGTGAGACCTGGTTTCAAAATAAAGTATTAAAAAAAATGGGGCCGGGGGTGTAGCGCGGAGGTAAAACACTCCTGCGTTCAATCCCCGGTACTGCAAAAAAAAAAAAAAAAAAACAGATCTGAGTAAATGATGGGGGCAGGAGATGTCGGGGGGTTGTGCCACACACAGCCTGCACAGCTGCATGTGGTAGCCCCGGGAAGGCACGTACTGCCTCCCCAGCCTTTCACCCCTTTGGCTGTCTAGCTGGGTGGCCATGGAAGCCACGTGCCCTGCTTCTCTGTATACCTTCTTTTTAGCAAAGAGTGTTGGGAGTCCTTTTTATCAAATCCTGTGTTTTACAGATGAGAAGAGATGTGGCCCAGAGAGGTAAGGGGCCAATCCAAGATCACACAGCACTACATGGCAGAATCCTGTCTCTCCTCTTGCTTTTCCTCCTCTTCATCTCAGGCCCATCCTGGCCTCTTCATCCAGAGGCTAAGGGTCTTCTGCCCTTACTGGCTGCCCCTGGGTGGGCACAGGTGTGGCTGCCCAGCAGCTCTGGGAGCCTCTGGAATGGGACTGGCTTTGTTGTGGCCCCAGCAGCTGTGGCCATTTGGGCCGAGTTTCCATTAAGCCGTTTCCGCGCCTTGGGCAGGAGCAGGAGGCCCGGCATTTAAAGGTCACCCGGCTTTTGAAGCTGCAGCGACATTAATAGCTTGGGAAGAAAACAAGCCTGCGCAGGGGGAGAAGGACAAGGAGGCTCTGTCAGGGCTGGCCCTGCTCCCCCTGGGTGAACACAAGCGGATCCCGGGAGCCCCTCTCTGTCCCTCGCTCTCTCTCCCCCTCTTTTCTCCCCCTTTTGGGGCCTCTTCAGCTCAGAAGCCAAGAAGCTCTGCAGACTGCCCCGCACCCCACCCCCATGGCGTCTGAGGTGACAATTGGACCAGGATGCAGCTGCCGGGCTCCGGGCCTCTCCTTTCACTCTGCCTTTCCACACTCGAGGCTCCCCGGGACTTAAGCATGGTTACACAAGTCTCCCGGGGTCACATGACCTCATTGTGGCCCGCTGGCGCTGGCGTTGGCAGCCTGGACTCCTGAGACACAGGGAGCTGGGCCTCGGCTTCCCACCCGTGAGACGGAAGGGCTGGCGGCGCCCTGCACCTCGCACGCCAGCTCCCGTCACCCGCCGGGGCTCGCCAGAGCGCCCTGCTGCCAACGGTCCTGAGGCTGGGTGGGCTCCCCAGGGCAACGATACTTGCATGGATTAGTGATGTCTGCCGGGGCGAGGGATGGAAAGTGGGGGCAGAGTGCAGAGCGCCACGTATTTCCCACCTCGGGTTCTAAGCCTCCCGGGCCAGCGGGTGGTTCAGTTTTCCTTTAGTCGGTCCCAGGGTGGTGGCGGTGCCCATCCTTGGATTCTGGGAGAGAAGCTGCTGTTTGCCTTTTCCTGGCAGCAGCCAGGGCCGGAGTCCCTGGACACCACCTAGTGGCATGGCCTGGTGGTGCCACTGGGCTGGGCCTGGATCCTAGACAAGAGTCCCTCGCAGGCAGGGATCACAGCGATGGAGGATGGATCATGAGATCCAGATCCTGTCCTCAGCGATTTTCAGAAGAGGGAGCCTGGTGGCGCAGGGACAGAGCTGGTCTGGGGCAGTTCTGTGCCTCCTTCCAGAAGGGGGACCCTGGGAGGGGGGGGCAGGAAAGTGCTGACTGTTGGGACATCAGGCCCCTCAGCTCCACACCTCCTCCTGAGGCCTCCTGTTCTGCCCCCTGCCTTTCAGGTTGGCCCTGGTCATCCTGGGGGCAGAATGGAAGGTCGAGTCATCTCTGGGAGTGGGGCAGCCTCCTGCCCCTGGAGCTGACTCTGGTGTAGTAGAAAGGGGGCCAGCCTGCCCTCAGCCTTGTTTGTCAGGGAGGAGGCCTACAGTCAGCAGAAAGCTCATGGGACTTGAGACATGCCTCAGGACTGCCCTGGCCTCAGTTACTTTGTCTGGGAAGTGGGATAATAATGCATGGTCCTATATACCATATATATGGTGCTGAGAATTGAACCCAGGGCCTTGTGCTTGCAAGGGAAACACTCTACCACTGAACTATATCCCCAGCCCCTACCTTATATGTTTGTGTTGAGAGTGTAGAGGAAAAAGGGCTTTGGAAACTAAAAAGCCCCCTCCCCCCCCACACCATTGCTATGAACCAGAGGAGGAAGGCCAGAGAAGAAAACCCAAAGTTAGTCAGGAGCAGTGGTGCACACTTAAAACACCAGCTACCTGGGAGGCTGAGGCAGGAGATTCACAGGTTAAAAGTCAGCCTGAGCAACTTAGCAAGAGCTTGTCTCAAAATAAAAAATAAAAAGGGCTGGGGATGTAGCTCAGTGGTAGAGTGCTTGCCTAGCATGTATGAGACCCTGAGTTCAGTCCCCAGTACTGCACTGGGGATCCCACAGTGAATACAGCAGAGACCCTGCCCTCGTGGAGCTTACATCTAGTGGAGGAGGTGGTCGGTGACAGTTCTCTGAGGTGGTCTGTTCCATAGGAGGACAAAGCAGGGCAAAGGTTAGGGAACACGGGGAGAGGGGGTGGGTGGAGCTGCCTCCCTGATAAAGTGACAGGGACCAGAAGGAAGAGAGGGAGGGAGCCCTGTGGGTTTGTGGGAGAAGAACATGGCGGATGCTGGGAAGAGAACTGTCGGAGGCCCTGGTGGGAGCGCGCCTAGCTTGTTGGTGGACTGGCAAGAAGCAGGGTGGCTGGAGAGAGTGAAGGTCCGGCTGTGCATGTGTGTGCCTGTATGTGTTTGCACACATGAATTTTTTTTTTTTTTGGCGGTACTGGGGATTGAACCCAGGGGCATTCTACCTCCGAGCTACACCCCCAGCCCTATTTTTTATTCTTTATTTTGAAACAGGGTCTCATTAAGTTGTGGAGGGCCTCACTAAGTAGCTGAGGCTGGCTGCGAATCCAGATCCTCCTGTCTCAGCCTCCCAAGTACTGGGATTACAAGCGTGAGCCACCACGCCCGGCTTTGCACAGGTCAAAGAGGCGGCAGGGGCAGAACCATGCTATGGGCCTGTGGCCACAGTAAAGCTCAGGGTTGTGTGCTGAGGACATGGAGAAACCTTGGGGGCTCTTTGGAGCTGAGGAGCCACAGGGCCACCATGGTACGCAGTCTATAGGGAGGCGGGGAGATGGGCAGGGATGGTAGCTATGAGGAGTGGCAGGCACTGGAATCATTCTGAAGATAGGGAAGATGGGATTTGCTGTGGATCGGGTGTAGGTGTAAGAGCGAGTGTGTCAAAGATGATTGCTGTGCATTGGTCTGAGCGGCATGGAGTTGCCATTAACAAAGATGGAGAAGGCAGGGAGGAGCGGGTTGGGTGGGAAGGCACTGCAAGGTCAGACAGGCACACTGAAGCTGCCACTGGACATCACGTGGAGACAGCAGGCCGGTCTTGCAAGCATGGGGTTGAGGGGAGTGCCCGCAGAAGGGGCTGGAAAGTGCCAGGGAACCTCGGGGGCCAGTGTGCAGCGTGTAGGTGGAATTTCAGGCCACGGGACTGGATGAAATGGCTCAGGGAGCGAGTGGAACTTGGGAAATGGTCCAAGACCTGTGCCCGGGCCACATCAGCCTGTCTCATCAGGTGCTTACTGCGCTCCGGGCATCCTGTAAGTTCTATCCAGCACTTCTTCCAAGTACGTACTATCCCTCCCTCTACCAACAAGGAAGCTGAGGTTCAGAGAAGAGAAATTATTTCTCCAAGTCCTACAGCCTTACCAGGGTCAGAATGGGAACCGAAGCCGGGCGTGGTGGCGCACGCTTGTAATCCCAGTACTTTGGGAGGCGGAGACCGGAGGATCCGGGTTCGCGGCCAGCCTCAGCTCTCTCTCTCTCTCTCTCGCTCTCTCTCTTTCTGTCTGTCTGTCTGTCTGTCTTTCTCTCTCTCTCTCTCTCCTTAGTGAGGCCCTCTGCAACTTCGTGAGACCCGGTTTCAGAATAAAGTATAAAAAAATAGGGCCGGGAGTGTAGCGCGGAGGTAGAACGCCCCTGGGTTCAATCCCCGGTACCGCAAAAAAAAAAAAAAAAAAGAATGGGAACCGAGGACCCAGGCTCTCGTCTGCCGTGCAGACCTAGCCTGGCGCCAGCCCTGATGGACAGGCCTTCACAAGGCAGGAGGCTGCCTGGGTTGACCTTGGACAAGGCCGGGTGAACCACGCCAGGGCGGCCTGCCCACCTCCCCGGGCCGGGCCGGGAGTGACTCAGGCTTGGCCGCTGCTCACGCTGGGAGTGGAGGTTGGCCGCATGCCGTCCCTGCCAGGCCTGGATTCCTTTACGGGGAGGCGGAGACCCCCCTGAGCCTGGCTCCCTGGGACCTGGGGGAGGACAGGCATGGAGTTTCTGCTTCCAGGACCTCAGGTCACCCACAACCCTGTGTCCACATGGAGAGGTCTAACGGGCTCTGCGGGTTGGATTCACTTCCTTTGTCAGAAGCCAGTCAGGGCTTATCTCCCTCTCCTTCCATGCCAGCGCTCAGCAGCTGGGGTTCAGAGCGGTAGTGTGGTTCCCCCAAGATCACAGAGCCAAGTCGGGGCGAGCCACCAGCCCTCCCCTGTGCTGTCTGGGTCACGTTTCCTCTGTTGGAATGTTCTAAGCCTGGGGCTTACATGGCTGCGGTTCTCAGGCTCCTTGGCTCTTAGCCCTGCAAGCCTTACTTGGCATTTTTGGCTCTTAGGAAGTAGATTGTTAATTCTGGTCTCTCTCTACATGCTAGCTGTGTGATGTTGGGTGAGTTATCTAACTTATCTGAACTAGTTTCCACAGCTATAAAATGGAGACAATGGCACCTATCTCATGAGTTGTAATAAAGATTAAATGTGAGGCCTAGCTAGCTGTGGTGGCGCACACTTGTAATCCCAGTAGTTGGGAGACTGAGATAGGAGGATCACAGGTTCGAGGCCAGTCTCAGCAACTTAGCAAGACCCTGTTTCAAATTAAAAAATTAAAAGGGCTGGGGGTATAGCTCAGAGGTAGAATGCCCCTGGGTTCAATCCCCAGTACCACACACATACACACACACACACACACACACACACACACGCGAGGGCTGGGCTGTAGCTCAGTGGTAGAGCACTTGCCTACTTGCCTGGCATGCACGAGGCCCTGGGTTTGATCCGATAGCACTGCAGACAAAAAAAAGCAAAAATAAATAAATAAATGCAAAAGTACCTAGGACAAGCTCATAAACTTAGGTCAACTCTATACCTTGATTCTTTTTAATTCTTTCATGTGTTTTAAATTGCTTTTCATCTGAGCAGTGCTGGTTGCAAAGACAGCCTGACATGGATGACCGAGGACAGTCCTTCTCCCTTCCCCCGCTGCTGGTCACAGCTCAGCCCTGGCCTCTGACTCTGGCTCAAGCTTCACAAGGAGGAGTGCAAGCTGTCCTCACAACCCTCCGTGGGGCTTGTCCTGGGCAGCCTGGCTTTCTGGAGTCCCCGAGTCCTTGTAGAGGAAATGGTGTATCTGTAAATCAAATCCTGGTTCCCTGTGTTCCACATTACTGTTTCTGAGACACTTTCTCTTTATCCTCAGAACCGCCCTTGGATGGAAAGGTCTAGGCTTTGCCCTGCCCCCTTGGTGTCCTTGGGCAGCTTCCTCGTAGCCTTGGGTCTCAGTCTCTTCATCTGAAGGCAGAGCAGGATGTGGGGCTGGGTTACTGTTGTCAGCCATTTACATGTTGTGGTCCACACACAGAAGGATCTTTCTCAAGGCTCTGCACCTGGGGTAAAGGGAAGAGGCTGCCTGAGGCCTCCTCTGGGGCTGTAGGATCCGCATTTCCTTCCAGAGGTCTGAAGGAATTCTAGGGGTTGACACCCGGATGCCAGGGAAAAAGCCCCCACTCCATACACCCGGGGAGCAGCTTGGCCAGCATGCCCACGGCTCCCAGCTGGTCACCGACCTCCTGGGACCCAGACAGCAAGAATGCAGCTCGCCTTGTTCCAGGCACCCTGCTGGGGATTATCTAGTTTCATTCTCATTGAAACCATCATTCTTCCTTCTCTGTGCATGCAGACAGGGAGACAGGGCACTGGGCCTCAGAGAGGTGGGAGACTCCGCTCTGGGGAGTGGCCGAGCGTGCCCTGCAGCCTGGTCGGATGGTCGAGCTCCAGAATGCCTTTCGGGGGCTTTTCAACACTCGGGGCAGAGCCGAGGGACCTGTCCAGAAACCTGTTACAGGGGAAATTAGGCCCTACCGTTTTCCTTCCTCCTCCCCTGTGGCTGGGCGAGGTCCTGGCCCCTTCCTCCAAGGGCAAAGTGAGAGCTGCGTCTGCCATCTTTCTTACTGAATTACTGGAGAGGCCAGGAGATGGTGGCTTTACCCCAGAGGACAGCAACATGAGGTTCTGACTCCCCAGGTGACACTAGAACACTAGCTCTGGAGCCTCCTGGCCTGGAGGTGTGTGTTGGAGGCCTCAGGGAGGCCCCTGGAGCCAGGACAAAAGCAGCTTCCAGGGTGGAGCCCCACCCGGGAGGGCATTTTGGCAGAGCTGGGACAGTGACCTCTGACCTTCTGATGTGTTGGCATAGGTGGAGGGTGTGGTGTTGGGGTGTCTGAAGCCGGCCCCAGGAAGCCATGTCTTCCTGTATTCCTTCTCGTAACCAAATGCTTGGACTGATCATTTGAGGCCACCCCTCTGTTTCTCCTTGTGAAATGGCATTGGCCTTCCAGGTCTGTGACCGGCTCATCTGGGAAGAGGTGGGATAGAGGGAGCTGGATATTAAATCACGCTTCACCCACTCAGCTGGACAGCATGCAGGCATTAAGCATGATGAAGTAGGTCTATGCTCTGACACGGGAAGATGGCCATGATATATTAGTAAGTAGAAAAAACTAGCGGCATGGTAGAATTTATGGTTTGATCACATTTTAGTAAAATGAATTCATAATTGTGGTGGTGTATGCAGAGAATAAATATTTACACATAGATACACTGCTGCTAACACGTCTCCTTGGGGAGGGAGGGGACTAGAGTTTTGTCACCTCAGTGCCCACTGGCTGCACAGAGCCCCTCTGTTGCTAGTTTTCCACTCTCAAATCCAGCCCACTTCTCTGGGACTACACAGAAACCCAGTAGACAATTTCCACAGCCTGCCAAGGAAGTAGAGATGCTAAGGTGATTAGAACCTCAGCATGGTGGCACTTGAAGTCTCTGGGGGTGGGAGAGGTCCCAGTGAACCATGAGGGGACTGAACTAAAGGGGGAGGGAATCCATGGCAGTGATGGGTCTTCTGACCCTGAGGTGCACCCCTCGGGTCCCATGTTTATCACCCTTTCAGGTGTGTGGCTGTTGAGACAGTGGCAAAGAAGGTCCCGTTGATTTGCTCACACGAACGTTTCTCCATCAGCAGTTAGGATTGTGACCCCTAAAAAAGGGAAAACAGATTTGCACCTGTTTCATCAAACTTAATAATATCCTTTGAGGGAAGAGTCTCTTAAAATACAGCTTCCACTTTTCTACAATTAACGAAATTACTGTAAATCTTGGGGTAAACCGGAGAAAGTCAGAACCTGATGTTTTTAGACATTCTATGCTTCCTCATCTATACGTTGGCAGTGATTTACACGCCTGGTTCTGTGTGGGCTGGGTGTTTTTCTGGTGCAGATTTAGCTCCCTAATTGTGCTGGGGCCAGGTTGGCTGGGGCAGGGGAACTGGGTTTGGTGAGGGTTAGAACAAAACCTAAGATGCTCATGGTTCCTCAAGACAGTTTTGAAAAGAAACTTCTAGGATTTTTTTTTAAGTATGCAGAAACACAGTGTTCTATAAAAGCAAACCTGTGTCTCTGATATAAACAAAAACATGTTACCCAGGTGTGGTGGCACACGCTTGTAATCCTAGTACTTGGGAGGCTGAGACTGGAGGATCGCAGGTTCAAGGACAGCCTCAGCAATTTAGTGAAGCTCTCAGCAACCTAGTGAGACCCTGTTTCCAAATAAGAAATAAAATCTGTCTGGGGATGTAGCTCGGAGGTAGAATGCCTCTGGGTTCAATTCCCAGTACTACAAAACAAAACAAACATGTCAGCCTAACATTGGGGTAAAGAAAAGAAAATGAAGCCTGGGGTTGACAGTGGCCTGGAGCTCTTCGTGATGCTGGGGAGTCCCCGAGGTTCAGTGGGGCTCTGCACAGGTGGGCACCCTGGTTGTGGCCCATGATGTTGGGACAGTGATGTGGGAAGATGAGGAAAGCTGGATGGGACTAGTAACTAGGGGGGGCAGGACACCTCTACTGAGCCCCTCCTGGCCTGGTCAGGTCCTCAGGGGTCCTTGGCAGTATGTGTGGTGGTTGAGACCAGTGGCTTGGGAGGCTATCTGTCATGGGTTCAAATCCTGACTTGGGTGTATGCCTCAGTTTTCCATCTGCAAAATGAGCCTACCTCAGAACGTTGTCACCAGTTCGCCCACCCAGTTCCTGGCACAAAGGAAGCCTTTGCTAACCGTAGCTCACCTGGAATGGTTAAGACCTGGAGCTGTTAAGCACCTCAGCTGGAGAGAAAGTAGAAAGAAGCCGGTCCTTGCTGGGCAGAGTAGGGGTCGCCTGCAAACCTTGGCCGCCACCCCGAGCTCCTGTCTGCTTGCCTCTGCGCCTGACTGTCTCCCTTGTTTCAGGTGGGAAGGTCCGTGAAGCCGGAGGAGGCAGGATGCCCAGGGCATGTGGCTGATCTGCAGTCCAGACCCAGCGCGACCCAGGCCCGCATGCCGCCGCCCCGCCACGACCGCTCCCCGAGGGCTGCCTGGGGTCCCGCGCCCATAGTCTCCTGACCCGGAGCCCCCGGCCGCCCACTCCCGCCTGGCTGCCCGGGGGCGGAGGAGCTGCAGGAGTGAGCTTCCCGAGCCTGCGGAGCAAGCAAGCCGAGGGCCGAGGGCCCCCGGGCGAGGGGCTGGGAGGCCGTCGGAAACATTTTGCCCAAGCGGCTCAGCAAGATGACCAGCCTGTTCCGGCGGAGCAGCGGCGGCGGCGGCGGGGGCGGCGCGGCGGGGGCGCGCGGGCCGGGGGCCCCCCAGGAGCTCAACAACAGCCGGCCGGCCCGCCAGGTGCGCCGCCTGGAGTTCAACCAGGCCATGGACGACTTCAAGACCATGTTCCCCAACATGGATTACGACATCATCGAGTGCGTGCTGCGCGCCAACAGCGGCGCCGTGGACGCCACCATCGACCAGCTGCTGCAGATGAACCTGGAGGGGGGCGGCAGCGTCTACGAGGACAGCTCCGACTCGGAGGACAGCATCCCCCCGGAGGTAGGCACGGTTCCCATAATTCAAACACAGAGGGCCGGGTGACCCCCGTGACTGGGTTTTACCCAGCAAGCAGCCTTCCTTCCCTTTGGGACACGTACGGTCAGGCAGCAGCCTTATTTTATAGACAGAAGTCCTGCGGTCATTCAACAGACACAGAGTACCCACTCCGTGGCGTGCCAGGTGCGGGACAAGTCCCTGGGTAGGGGTCCTCAGAATCAAGATGCTTATTAAAAGTGCAGGTTCCTGGGCCTTGCTCCAACTTCGGAGACCCAATTTCAGGCCTAGAGTCCGCTAGTGTGCATTTTTCAAGAAAAGCACTTGAACCTCAGGGTATCTGCTTTAGCCAAGTCAAAGTTTGTGCCCTTCTGGAGCTCACAGCCCAGTGTGGCCTGGAGTTGGTGTGGGGCACTGGCTGCCCAGAGCGGTGAGCCCTGCAGAGGAGACATGAGCAGGACGTGGCCTCCCCAGCTGAGACCCAGAGGCATGAAGAGCCAGAAAGGGTGTGCAGGAAAAGGGAGAGCTTTGCAGAGGCTCAGTGGAGAAACAGCTGAGTTAGGGAACTGACCCCAGGACCATCTGAGGACCCAGCAGCAAGAGAAACAGGTCGACTAGGCTCTGTGCTTAGAAGGAGCCAGGCTGTGTCCTAGAGCCTTGGAGGGAGCCACAGGAGGGGAGTGAGTGGCATTCAGACATACATCCCTCTGAGCCAGGCAGGTTTGTAGTGAGCCACACCCACACAGTTCTGCTCTTGGCTCTCCAGGGCAGTGGCTGGGAAAGGGGACTGCAGCATTGCATGGAGGCCTACGTGCTGTGGGTGGCTGATCTTCTGCAGCACCATCAGAGAGTCTAGTCTCTGAAGGACCTGTACTTCGAAGTGCAGAAAGGGTGGTGCACGCAGTCTGTCAGTGGAGAGTGGCTGCCACAGGGGCGTCTGGGACATGCAGTCATGGGCAGACAAGAGTGGGATTTAACTCCGCTCCTTCTTGGGCCCCAGCCTGGCCAGGGACCATCCTACATACTTTAGAAGTATCATTTTCTTTCTTTCTTTCTTTCTTTTTTTTTTTTTTGTGGTACCAGGTATTGAACCCAGGGGCATTCTACCTCCACGCTACACCCCCAGCCCTATTTTTTATTCTTTATTTTGAAACCCGGTCTCACGAAGTTGCGGAGGGCCTCACTAAGTAGCCGAGGCTGGCCGTGAACCCGGATCCTCCGGTCTCAGCCTCCCAAGTACTGGGATTGTAAGCGTGCGCCACCACGCCCGGCTCATTTTCTAATCCGGGTGTGGTGGCACATGCCTGTAATCCCAGTATTTGGGAGGCTGAGAGACAGCAGAATCGCAGGTTCTTGGCCAGCCTCAGCAACTTAGTGAGGCCCTCCTCAACTTAGTGAGACCCTGTTTCTAAATAAGACACAAAATAGGGCTGGGGGTGTAGCTCAGAGGTAGAATGCCCCTTGGTTCAATCCCTAGTACCACACACACAGAAAAGAAGTATCATTGTCTAATTTATTTTTATTTATTTATTTATTTTTTGCAGTACTGGGGATTGAACCCAGGGGCATCCTACCTCCGAGTTACACCCCCAGCCCTATTATATCCTTTATTTTTGTTTTCTTAAAGAATATTTATTTATTTATTTATTTATTACGACACTGGGGATGGAACCCAGGGGCATTCTACCTCCGAGCTACACCCCTAGTCCTATTTTTTTTTATTCTCTATTTTGAAACAGGGTCTCACTAAGTTGCAGAGGGCCTCTCTAAGTAGCTGAGGCTGGCCACAAACCTGCGATCCTCCTGTCTCAGCCTCCCAAGTACTGGGATTACAAGCGTGCGCCACCACGCCTGGCTTCACTTTCTAATCTTCACACACTTTGTGAGGAGCATCATTATTACCCTCTTTACAGTGAGAAAACCTAGATCCAGAGTCCTCAACAGGTACGACAGGCAGCCATTCTCCAGCAATCAGAATCACCCTGCAGGGCTAGGAGCACCCTCTATGCCCTTAGTGGATCTCCTGGGACTTCCCTCTCCAGTGGAGGAGAAGCTATGTGGGCAATGATCTCTGACTTGTCCCTGCGTCACCTGCATGACCCAGGGAAACCCAGGCACATAGCAGACACTCAGGGAATGTTTGTTGAATGAACTAGTATTGCTGCTGTCTTAGCACAACTTTCTATCACCTCTTTTCCTGGGAGACCACTCCTTTGATCTGCCCGGATTAGCTAGTGGAAAGGAGGTCTGTGTGTGTAAATGCATGCATGGGGGCGGAGAAAGTTCCCTGCAGACTCCGGCCCTTTCTGTAGTCTCATTTGTCCTGATAGTCTGGCAACCCCTAGGTTGTCTACACTGTGTGTGTGCTTGTTTTCCTAAAACTCTTCTCAGCACCCCTGCACTTCCTGGCTCTTTCCCTGCCCCCACCGTTGGAGCCCTGCCTAGGCCCATCAGCAGGTGGCTCCTGAGCAAGCAGAAAGTGCTGCAGAAAATTTATGAGCAGCATCTGGAACGACAATAACTGCTGACTGGAGAAAGACCCCTCTCGGGGGCTGATGGATGGTGGGCTGGCCCGAGGGGTATCCTCGCCACAGAGAAACAGCTCCTGTCAGATAAATGGCCCAGACCCTGCCCCCCAGAGCACCTGGCGGGCATCCATCACCCACAGTGAGTTAAGCCAGGAGACCACAGAGCCAAGGGCTCCAGCACCCTTACAGCCAGAAGAACAGCTCCTGTGGCTGGCGGGGTGGGAGGAGAGAGGCCAGGGTTACTCTCCCTGGGGCTGGGGAATCTGCTTTTCTGGAGCTGGCCTGGCCCACTGCCTGCCTCCTCCACGTTTGCTCATCTCTCTCTGGGAGCCTCTGGATGGCTGGCCTTGCTGCCCCCGGAGGCTGTGCTGTGGATCTGGAGGGGTTCAGGGGGCCCAATTTTGCTAAGTCTGAGGGACCAACCACTGCAGGCCAAGGTCAGAGGAAAACCCAAGTAGCTTCTTCTAGGAAAGGTTCCCCCATCCCTCCTCTCCCATCTCACAAGACCAGTCTCCATGGGAACAGCCCAAGCCAGGCTCCAGCCTGGAACCCTGCCCCTGAGAGCAGAGGGGTGTGGGACCTGTGGGTGGCAGCAGCAAGTCCTCTGTGGGCACCAGGTTCTGACTGAGCCATTACCTGCACCAGGCACCAGAGAACAGGAGCAGCGCATACAGTGTATGCTCTCTCTCTCTCTGTCTTCCTTCCTGTGGAAATCTGGGGTGAGCAGAGCAGTGGCCCGCAGAGCAGCTACGCTCTTCTTTTCCTGCAAAGCATCTGTTTAAATACTTTCCGCCTCAAAGGAAAGAATGTTCTTCGTGCATTCCAGGGCGGAGGCCTCCTTGGGTCAGCCGGCTCGCTGTGTGTGCACAGAGCGCCACAGTATGTGCGCATGCGCTCCCCTGTGCCTGCTCGCTGCCAGGGTGTCCCTGCAAGGCTCCAAGTGTGGAGCATGGCTGGTCTCAGCAGGGATGTGCCAGGGCAGCCAGGCCCAGACTTGCAGAGGCAGAGGCAGAGAGTGGCAGCTTTAGCAGTGACTTCTACAAACTCACTTAGAGCTAAACGTGGGGCCCGGGGACTCTGGGGCTGATTCATAGTCTCTGAGGCCTTCCCAGGTTCTTTGTCTTGGAGAGAAGGCCTCAGAGCTATGGAAAAGAGCAAGAGGCTAACCTGTCGGCCATTTGGGATGTGTGACAAGGGATCTGCTCCTAAGGGCCCTGTGGACCTCTGGGGAAGGGTCCGGGTCAGTCTGTGTAGCAGAAACCCAGCCTTTGCCCTTTGCCCTCTTTCTGGCTCCTAGATGAAGGGTCCCGAAGGCAGAGCAGGATCTGGGCACTGTCCACCCTGGGAATCCAACCTGGGTATGCAGGCATTGCACCTGAAGGAGGGACCTGGATGTGGAGACCACGGTCCAAGTTGGAGACCCAGTTCTAAACCCAGTGGGTGGCTTTTGCTATGCCCCTTAGTCAAGCTGGGCCTCCGTTGCCTCGTCTATGAAATGGGTATAATGACCCACCTACCTTGGCAGGCTGTTTGAGGTTAAGATGATAGAATTGGAAATACTTTGAGGAGGGTATGAATGGCGTTCTCATCAGAGAAAACACATATACAGACACAGGACACGAATCTCAAGTGCACAGCTCCGTGGAGTTTAGATCAAGAAGCGTCAGCAACGGAAGCTGGAGGCCCCGGTGCCCCTTCCCAGCCCTACCCACAGAGCTCATACAGCTCTGACTCGGATCCCCGCCTGCTCTCGAACCTACTTGAATGGCTAATGCTGCCACTCTGAGTATGCGTGCTTTCATGTCTGCTGAGCATGCTGCGTCGCAGGGGCAGAGGTAGCTGTGTGTTTAGCTTTTGTAGATAAGGTCAGTTTTCCAAAGACGTGGTCACATCATCATACACTCCCACCAGCAAGGCACAGAGTTCCTTAATATACATCCTCACCCACACTTGGTCTCACCTGAATGCCATTTAAATTCAAGGGAAGGATTATTAATACTTCTGTCTTTGTTGTCTCTGATTTAGATCTTGGAAAGGACTTTGGAACCGGATAGCTCCGATGAGGAGCCTCCACCTGTGTACTCCCCGCCGGCCTACCACATGCACGTGTTCGACAGGCCTTACCCTCTCGCTCCCCCGACTCCGCCTCCCCGGTGAGAATCCATCCTGTCTCAGAGCGCAGGGGAGTAGGGAAAGGGATCAGGGTTGGGGTTGTGGACAAACACAGTGGGAAATTTGGCTGGACGGCTCAGTATCTTATTCCACCAAGAACAAGGCTTCTACTGCATCAAGAGACCTTTTAGCTAGACACTAAGGAGAACTTTCCAAATGTTAGGATTGCAAGCGCAAACATTGCCTAAATTCCTGCTCTAGGTTAGGTAGTGTGTCCCGTGCTCTATGGGCACAGTTAAACATGGCTCAGCCTCTGCTTCCTGGGAGCGTATACTCAAGGGAGATGCCAGGGTAGGAAGGGGAACACACGCATCATGTACTGACATTGCTCTTCCCGAGCCCATGGGAAGATTACTTTTTACTTTTTTTTCCTGTGGTACTGAGGATTGACCCAGGGCTTTCCACCTGCTAGGTAAATGCTCTACCACTGACCTACACCTCCAGCCCTTTTCATTTTTTTATTTTGAAACAGGGTCTCGCTATGCTGCCCAGGCTGGCCTTGAACTCACGATCCTCCTGCCTCAGCCTCCCAAGTAAGCTGGGATTACAGGCGTGTGCCACTGTGCCCGCCCAGGTTATCTGACTTCAAAGCTAGTTACTCTCCACTGCTGTGTGCCCTCAAAGCAACTCTTTAGTGAGAAACCTCTGACTGTAGCTTAGGGAGCTGATAGAGTTCTAGAACTTTAGGGGGTGGGGGAGGGCAGTGTTTTGTGAGTTAGGGACAAGAGCAGAACTAAGGTCTACCACAGTGGTACCCAGAGATGGCAGGCTGTGCTGGGGTGGGAGGTGGTGAGTTTGTGGGCGGGTCTGGGTGAGACCTGGGCAGGACTGGGCAGCCTGGGATGGGTCAGAGCCCAGAGCTAAATGATCTTCCTTTGACTTTTTCTTTTTTAAATATTCCAAGATATATCTGCAAAAAGTTGTTTTGATTAGCAGAGTGGTTTTGTCTGTTTTTCAGAAGGGAAAACTGAGGCCTTGAAAGAGAAGACACCAGGATAAACCTGGTGTGGATATCCTGCCACACTCTCCTGCCCCTGCTCTGGCCAGGGGTTCTGCCTGCTGTGGGTGGGGCAGAGCTGTGGGGCAGGGGCAGTGCAGCCCAGGGGTGGGACTTAGTCCAAGACTTAGGAGGCTTTGGTTTAGACCTGTGAACCTCAGCCAAGTTGTGGCCCTTGCCTGAGGTTCAGGGATCAGCCCTAGAAACCAAGGCTTTGCTGGACTGGGAGTGGAAGCAAGACCGAGAACTTGATTTGTGGGGTCAGACGGAAGCAGACAGCTCTCCCCACCTGCTTCCTTCAGCAGCCTAAGTTCTGATTTATCAGGTGAATCTGCTATGTGGCCTGAGCTTCCTTGGCCTCATCTGTGAAATGGGAATTGCTAATTAACACTTCAGCACTGTTATGAGGATTGAATGATATGCTGTGTGTGGAGCTCTTAACACAGTGCCAGGGACAAACCAGACCTATAATCAGTGGTTTACTGCTCCTTCCTGCCCCCGGCTGCACTGGCTGGCCTCTGAGTTCAGTTCCAACACTGAACCTTGGAATCAGCAGCAAGGCATCCCCCGAGGCCTCAACTCTTCACCAGAGGTAGGGCCAGCCCTGAGCACGGCCCTTTCACCCGCCCCTAGGCCATCCAGGGCCTCACCTGGTCTCTGCCTCCAGGCATCCATCTCCAGCTTTTACTGAGTCACCTGCAGTGTGCAGGGAGACGCAGGGTGGACAGCACTGCCTTGTCCCCTCAATCCCCCGAGGAAATCGGAGTCGAGAGGAGCCACAGACACAAGGCTGGAAGGCTGTCTGGAGGAACTGCTATCCATGCTGTGACTTGAAGGCCACACAGTTTGGCCTGGTACAGCAGAGAGCAGGCACAGGCCTGGGGGCAGGGAAGAGGGGCCATTTGGGGACTCCTGGAGGCATCCAGTGGCCGGGTGAGGCTGGACAAGCCAGTGGATCCTGGGGGCCTCGAGGCCTTCCAAGGAGCTCCGTCTTTCCTGCAGCTGTGGGGAGCTGCTGAAAGGCTTTCACGGGGGGAGAGGTGTGGCCAGGTTAGTGTTTGAGGAACCTCCCCTGGCCGCTGAGGGAGGTCAGATTTGAAAAGGGTGGGGGCTGCCACCTTCAGTCCCTGGCTGCCTGAGAGCCTGTGGATGGGGCAGAGTTTGGGAGCTTGGACGTTGCTTGCTGAACCCAGAGAGGCAGGGCCACTCCAGGGGAGCCACTCTGGAATGCCAGGGTCCCTGTGTGTCTCCGTGACAGGGCCTGGCTCATATGGACCTCAACATCCAACTTCACCCCAAGTCTTGCCTGGAAGGGTTGCCTTGGCAATCCTCAGCCAGGTCTCACATTCTGCGGGTAATTCTGGGTGGAGCTTGGAGTTCTAGTTTGGGCTTCAGGAGATCCTCCAGCCTGCCCTCTCCTTCCCTTCTCCCAGCCCTCATCTCTGAAGCCCAGAGGACCCCTCCACACAGGCCGCCTGCTGTTTTTCCGTGGAAATTACAGCCTTGGAAGTTTCTTATTTGCCTCTCAGCTCATTTCTGACATTCCTTTCTGACCACAATGGAGTCGCATGGGCTGCCCACGCTGGGGGCCCCCCTGCTCCTGCAGCTGTGGCCCGGCCTCATCCCTGCCAGGCCAGGGGCTTCTAGGGGGCTGGATCTGCCTTCCTCCAGGACCCCGGGACCCAGCAACAAGGGAAACTCAGCAGAGAACAGGGGTTCTCCACCTCGACCCCTCCCAGTTAGGTATCTTAGTAACAAAGCAGCTAGAGGGGTTCAGATGCAACTCTGGGCTCCCCCTCTGCTGCTTTCCTGTGTGGCTCTGAGGTCAAACTGGGGGTGGGAACTTGTGTCCCAGATAAAGACCTTGAAACCTGCGGGCGTGGTAGTGCATGCCTGAAATCCCAGTACTTGGGATTTCAGGAGGATTGCAGGTTTGAGGCTAGTCTCAGCAACTTAGGGAGACCCTGTTTCAAGCTAAAAAGTAAAATAGGGCTGAGAGTGTAGCTCAGAGTAGAATGCCCCTGGGTTCAATCCCCAGTACCACCACCACCACCAAAACAAAAACAAAACCCTGAGGCCAAGGAAGGATTATGAGGCTGGAGAGGATTTGTCCTGCTGTGGCTGGAGGTGGTTTTCCGGGGCCTGAGAGGTGGGGCATCATCTCCCCTGTGTCTCGGGGCAAAACGAAGCCAGCCCTTGGTGGCCGAGTGCTGTGGAAGGGCACCTGGCTGGGAACGGAGGCCGGGTTAAGAGGCAGGCTCCTGTCTGCGTTCCGCCCCAGCCTGCGAGCTGAGCTCCCCCGAGCCCTGAGCAGCTGGTTACCCGTCTGCCGCCGCCCCCGCCCTCCCCTCGCCCCCGCCGCCGGCCACCCGCCCAAAATAGAAAAGGAAAGGAAGTTATTTCCACAGTCAGCCGCAGCCCGGAAAAGCTCCCCTCCAGTGAGGGGGCGGCCGGGATTCCTGGAGCTGGAGGCCAAATCAAAGCCAGGCAAGCGCCAGCGAGCCAGCGGGAGGAGCGCCCCCGCCGCCCCCGGCCCGGCTGCCTTCTCCGCGTGGCATTTCCCTGACTCAGCACAACACGTGTCCTGCGGTTGCCACGCAGCAGGCTGCAGAGGAGCTGTGGCGAGCTCCTGGCCCGGCTCCAGGCTGCCCTCAGGCCTGCGCGGGAGGCAGGAGCCTGGGGTTCCCGAGGCTGTGGGGCCTCACCTCTCCTGCCCCCTGTCTAGCTGCTGGCCTCTGTCCTGGCACAGACCTCCTGCTATACACCCTGCCGGGGAAGAGTGGACCCTGAGCGCCCCTCAGAGCAAGAACCTTCCCCTGGCATCTCCATATACCTTCTTAGATGGGTGCTGGAGACCCAGCACCTTGCCGGGAAGGCAGCAAGTTCTAGATGAGGAAACAGCCTCAGAGGGGAGCTGGGGTCTTCCCAAGACCACCCTGTTGGCTTGTGGCCGAGCCAGAATGGGAGCCCGGGTCTGCTTGGTTCTTTCTAGGGGTCCCAGTGTCTCCCCTCCCCAATAAACCAACTTGCAGGCAAGCCAGGCTGTTAGAGGCTTATTTGTACTATAATTTGTTCTCAGCGGCCACTAGCTGGGCACTGCCAGGTGCTAGGAATATAAACACTGAAGGAAGCCCGGCTCAGTGGCACGTGTGTTTAATCCCGGTACTTGGGAGGCTGATACAGGAGGATCCCAGGTTCGAGGCCAGTGTGTGGTACTTAGCAAGACCCCGTTTCAAAAATTAAAACTAGCCGGATGTGGTGGCACATGCTTGTAATCCCAGTACTCGGGAGGCTGAGACAAGAGGATTGCAGGTTCGCAGCCAGCCTCAGCAATTTAGTGAGACCCTGTTTCAAAATAAAATAGGGCTGGGGGTGTAGCTCAGAGGTAGAATGCCCCTGGATTCAATCCCTAGTACCATAAAAAATAAAAGCAAAGTAAAAAGGTCTAGGGATGTAGCTCAGAAGAACAGGACCCTTGGGTTCAATCCCTAGGACCCCGGCTGTCTACAGGGGACATTTATAAACACTGCTAGATCCACAACATGTACATTAGCACTGTGATAGAGAGTTCTAGAGCCCTGTGAGGGCGTCGAGTGGAGAGCATTGACTGTCAGCCTGAGCCCAAGGCAAGGCTGATTGAGCAGAGCCCCCAGTGATGAGAGTGAGCTGCACCCCTGTCCTGGGGGCAGCGGGAGCCCCAAACAGGACCCCACCTGCCTCGGACCTGGTGTGAGAGGCCAGGGGCCCTTGGGTTGGGCCTGACTGCTTCCTCCTTGTTTTCATCTCTCCCCCCCCCCCAGGATTGATGTGCTAGGCTCTGGACCCCCTACAAGCCAGAGGCGCTATCGGAACTGGAACCCACCGCTGCTGGGCAGCCTCCCTGAGGACTTCCTCCGCATCCTGCCCCAGCAGCTGGACAGCATTCAGGTAACCTGCTGCCCGCCAGCGCCGCGCACACCCGCCTGTCCCGTGTTTCTGCCCGCACAATTTGTGTTGGCAGTTTTGCTTCCCAGTTTTTAAACCCAGGCTGAACTATTTTAGTTTCCCTGGGTTTGTAGGGAAAGAAGGAACACAGAACCAAAAACCTCACTTCCTGTCTGGGCCTGGCAATTTCCAGCTCCGCCCAGAGAAGGTGACAGCAGGAGGAGGCTCTGGCTACAGCCATCACCTCAGGCTAGCCGGTGGGGGGCATGCGGCAGCTCATGGCAGAGGGCCAGGGCACCTCCCTCCCTTTCCTTGGTAAAGGGCCAGGAGCTGCTTCTCCCCAGATGTTGGGATGTCCCAAGATGCCCCTGTGTGGGGTGTGTGTGTGTACATGTGTTGCACTCTGAGGCAGTTGGTACAGGGAGAGGTTGGAGTTTGAGAGTTCACATATAGGCTGTTGAAGCTGTTGAGCAGTTTGCAGATCCCTTTTCAGGACTATTAGGTTGTGGATGAAAGAATGAGGTAGTCCAAAGTCAGGAGGAAAAATTGTGTGTGTGTGTGTGAGAGAGAGAGAGAGAGAGAGAGAGATACTGGGGATTCAACCCTTGAGCTGCACCCCCAGCCCTATTTTATTTTTTCTTTTGAAACAGGGTCTCACTAAGTTGGTGAGGGCCTTGCTAAGTTGCTAAGGCTGGCCTTGAACCTGCGATCTTCCTATCCGCAGCCTCCCAAGTACAGGTGTCCACCACCAAACCCGGCTGGAAAAATAGTTTTTAAGCCCTTGCTGCTTCTGCAGCAGAGAGGGCTTTGACCAATTCTGGTGGGTTTTGGCTGATGGCCAGGTCCCCTTGGGAGGTGTGGGCCTCTGGTGGAGCTGGAGGATCCCGGGAAAGGGCATGTGTGCACACAGATGTGCATGGATGTCAGTGCAAAACGTGCCATCGTGAGTAGGCATTCAGCATGCTTGTCCCCTCCTCAGGGTAACCCCGGGGGCTCCAAGCCTGTGAGCAGAGAGGGAGGCCCTCCTTCTGTGGCCGGGCCTGGGGTCCGCGACCAGGACAGCCGCTGGAAGCAGTACCTGGAGGATGAGAGGATTGCGCTTTTCCTGCAGAACGAGGAGTTCATGAAGGAGCTGCAGCGCAACCGCGACTTCCTCCTGGCCCTGGAGAGAGGTGGGCACTGTGTAGGCGCTGCGGCCGCTCCCTGGGGTCTTGGAGCTTGGAGACGGCTGTGTTAGAGGCTTAAGGGTTAGGAGCTCTCTGTGCTGCTGAGGTGCAGCCCTCACCAGGTTATCCGGGGGAACCCAGAATTCTGCCAGCAGGGACCTGGGGCACCTTGGGACTCAGAGGAAGAAGGGTATGCCCACCTAGGCTCCTTCCCTCCTCCTGCACACCTGCTCCGTGCCCATCACTGACCTTGGCACGGGGCAGTGGGGATGAAAGGGCCACCTTTCCTCTCTGACATCCAGCTGCACAGCAGATGTGAGGTGTCTGGAGCCCCAGGAACAGCAGCTGGCTCCATGGGTGCCTGAGGGGGACTCCCTGAGTGGAGGATGTTTGTTGGGGCACCATATTTGAGTGGCCTTTGAGTGTGGTACCCTGCTCCCCAGCCTGGCTGCCTTTCCCTTTCTGGATGGGGGTGTTTGGGGTGGGGTACAGAGAGAGGGCTGTAGTGGTTGTCTTGTAAGGGTCATAGTATTAGAGTGTGTGTAACCGATGTGTTGATGGGGAGGAGAAGTTGTGTAGTGGGGATGCGGGGCTGGAGGGAGAGGCTCCAGAGGCTGGCCCTAGCTCTGTAGCGAAGATGCTGGGGCTCTCAGGCCTTTCTTTTTACAGGATCCTTGGACTCTATCATCTAGGGGCATTTGAATTCTGACATTCTAACATTCCAGATGGCTGTCGGATAGTAGTTTCTATGTTAGTACAAGTTTTTTTTTTTTTCTTTTGTGCTAGGGATTGAAGCCAGGGGCACTTTAACTCTGAGCTACACCTCCAGTTCTTTTTTTTTATTTTTTATTTTGAAACAGAGTCTCACTAAGTTGTTGAGGCTGGCCTTGAACTTGCAATCCTCTTGTTTTTGTCTTCCAAGTACTGGGATTATAGGCGTGCACCACCACACCTGGCTACTTGGGGGTTTTTTGTTTTTGTTTTTGTTTTTTTTTTTGGTACTGGGGATTGAACCCAGGGGTGCTCTACCACTGAGCTATACCTCCAGTCCTTTTAATTTTTACTCTGAGACAGAGTCTTGCTAAATTGCCCAAGCTGGCCTCAAACTTTCAATCCTCCTGCCTCAGCCTCCTGAGTAGTTGGGATTACATACAGGTGTGCACCACCTCATCTGGCTTATCACTGGTTCTTTAGGAGCTGGTACATGTTGTATGCATGCGTATTTTGTGTGCGTGTGTGCACTTGTGTGTGATTCTGAGGTTTTGGCCTCCAACAACCTCCAGCATGCCTCTGGGAGCCTGGGAGCTAACTTCCCTGACAGGAGCGTGGTCCTTTTCCAGATCGATTGAAATATGAGTTCCAGAAATCCAAATCTAGCAGTGTGGCTGTCGGAAATGACTTCAGCTTTCCCTCTACTGTCCCAGGTAACCTTGCCTTCCTGAGAGAGAAACCTGGAGGGTGTGGAGGGCTCAAACCCCAACTTTGCCATGCATATTTGGGGTTTGAATGTAGGGCGAGGAAACATACCTGGGGGAGGAGCCTCATCAGGCTGGAGGGGATGGCTTTGCCTTCCCCTCCCTACCTGCCGTGGAGTGAGATGTCCCCCTCACTGAGCAGCCCTGGGTCCTTACTAACTGTGGGGTTGACAAGGGTTGGCTGAACTGCCAACCTGTGTCCAGAGCCTGGGCTACCAGGCTACTGTACCATTTAATGTCCCTTGGTAGCAAGTGGGGGCAGGAAGGATTCAGACTTACAAGGCTTGGTGTCTGCCCTGAAGGAGCTTATGGTCTTGTAAGGAGGTGTGTCCAAGAAGCAGGAAGAGCAGACCAGCCAAGCTGGGGACCTGTTTGCTGATTAGAGCAAATGCATGGAGAGAAGGGGAGCAAGGTTAACTTGCGAAGGGTCTATCCACCCATTTATTAAGTAGTTGGGGAATATCTGCCATGGGCCAGACCCTGCCCTAGGTATTGAAGGAAGGGACATTTTCAGCTTTGAGCACAAGGTAGTGAGAAGCAAGGTTGGCCTCAAAAGAGGGCCAGCCCTTCCGCTCTGGAGCCCTAAAGGCTGAAGGGGGGCCAGGGCAGGGCAGCAGTGCTACTGAGATGCATTGCTAGAGGGTTGGGCTGGAGCTGGGAATGGGGGGCTGAGTTCCAGAGGCCCTGCTTTTACACTCAACACCGAGACACTGTGCCTCCGTGGTCAGAGTGGCCCCTGCGGTCACTGCCCTCACCCCGCACACACCCGTGAGCCGCTGGCCTCACAAGAAGGCTCAGCGGACCTTCGTCGTTGTGCGGTGGAGTGGGGTGCCCAGGAGCAGAGGGGGGGAGCTCAGCTGAGCCCAGCTCGAAGAGAGGAAATCCCACGGAACTGATTCATAAGCAGCGGCCCGGAGCTTAGGCCCCCGCAGATGCGCATCTGGGAGTTTTCACAGAGCCTCTTGTCCTTGATCCCGAATTAACCGGAGACACCAGAGCTGCTGACATGGATCAGAATGACTCAGAGGGGACTTAGCAGGCAAGGTGACTCGGGATTAGCCAAGTCGCAGGATGGAGCACAGCGGCTTTAGAAAAGGCAGGGGGACACCCAAGGGTGCTGAGTGAGGGGAGGTTCTGGGTGGCAGCTGGGTTCTGACCTTGGCCTGGCTCCATTCTCCTTCCTGCTCGTGGTGGAGAGGGAGGGACGGAGGGGCTGACCCTGGAAGGAAGAACGCCCCTAGGTTTGCTGGCTCTGTGCCATGCTTCCTGGATATACAGGTATGGCAGGATGTAGGCAGGTGAATGGTTAACAGGGTGAGCTGTGTTTGTAGTGCCTGGTGACTTCCATGGTGTCAATGCCCCTACCGTGGCTCATCTCAAAGTACCAAGGTGACTTCACGGAATATGGCATTTGTCAGAGAAGTGGACGGTCGGGACCCCATGCCAGCCGGCTGTCCACACATGCAGCATACCATAAGAGCATCCCTATTTTCAGGGGGAAAAAGTGCAGCTTGCAAGGGGAAAGTGGGGTAGAACCCTGAATGTCCTCCTTGCTTTAAACTCCCCCCCCCCAGGGAAGAAGCCCCTTCCTTGCTCAGGTGGAAGAACTGGGCTAAAACAACCACTGTGGGGAGCAGCTGGCCCACCTCCCCGGGGCCTTGGAGCCGTCTGTTCTCCCTCTCTAGCAGGGCTGATCCCTCAAGCAGGTGTCTCCTCCTTCCAGGAACCAGCGATGCCAACCCCGCTGTGTCTGAAGATGCCTTATTCAGGGATAAGTTGAAACACATGGGAAAATGTGAGTGGAGCCCATGTCCCCCCCCCCCCCGCCCCTCCCAGCTCTTCTGAGGCAGGCCCTGTGGCCTCATGGGAGGGAAGGAACCCCACCCCCACCCCAAATTCTTAATGCCGTGGACTCTTGGTGAACCCAAGTGACATTTTAATCACAGGCTGGCTCCCTTGCCTTCCTGCCTCACTTCCCTGTGCAGCTGAGTCTGGATACAAATTGAGTTTAAATCCGCTTGAGCCAGCTGTCTGCAGAAAACGAATGTGCTGCACGGCCCTCGCCCCAGCACCGCGTTCACATTCTCTGTCGCTGGAGGAAGCTTGGCTGGGTCTGACTGTGGGGAAGCCCTTGCCGAGCCCCCTTTCTGTAGGGCCGGAGGCCTTTAGAGTTGGTGACCTCTTCTCACAGAGTCCCGCCAGCCTCGAGTGCCCCCTCCTGTTCTCCTCGCCTCCCCACTGCACAGTATGAACCAGGCCGCCATCCTTTCAGGCTCTGTAGAGGGAAAATCTCTGATTAGTCATGGAAATCCCAGGACCAACTCTGGAGGTGGCCAGGGGAAGGGCAGGGAGACCGTGGCGGCTGGCGGGAAAGAAATCCTAGCTGTGGCTGCCTGTTTCAGCTGGGGCCTGGTGGACTGTACTGCCCCTGCAGGCCAACCCGGGGTGGCAGCCTTACCCTGAGGTGGCTGTGATTCCTGTCGCCTCCCTCTCCTCAGCTCCCGCCCTAGGGATGCTGCCCTGGCTGCCCCCAGGCCCGGGGTGGGGGTGGCCCTCTGGCGCTCTGGCTCACCAGTGTCTCTGCCCCAGCCACCCGGAGGAAGCTGTTTGAACTGGCCCGGGCCTTCTCGGAGAAGACCAAAATGAGGAAGTCCAAGCGGAAGTATCTGCCCAGGCACCAGTCGTATCCTTCCGGCCTGGCACAGGGTGGGACGGAGGACACCGCGGGCCCTGATCAAGATCCCGGCTGGCCCCCCAAGGCTGTGCCCTCCCCAGGAGTGGGACCTGGCCCTGTGGCCTCCCCTCTTCTGTGTGAGCAGGCCTCCAGCCGTGTCTCAGAGTACCAGGGGCCAGGCCTGGGGAGCGGATCTGCAGCTTTGGTCGTCTTTGTGTAGGAAGTTCTTCCTAGGACTTTTTTTTTTTTTTTTTTTGGTCTGAGATAATCTGCATCTTGGGAGAAGATATTGGTCCTTCCGTCAAAGTCAGCAGACTTTTCCCTGATTTCTCTAGTTGAAGTGGTGCATGGTCCTTCTTCCTCCTCCTCTCAAGATGCCTCTCATTCTCAGTTCCTTGACTAGAAAGGTTTCCCACATTTTCACTCAAACTCCCCTCTGTGCTTGTCAATCAGGGCCCAGGACATCAAAAGCTGACAGGCAGAGGGGAACAGGGAGAAAGTCACGTTCCTGACCCCAGAGACGGGAGCACAGTGAGAGGGTCAGGGCCTGGCTACTCAGCTGACCCAAGAAAGGAGCTGGGTGGGGCAGTATTGGGGTGTTGGGGACAGGAGGATGGTAGAAGCTTCTGGAGGTTGGGGGCGGGGCGGGGGTGAATGGGGTGGGCTGTGACAGTACCTGTCCATTTCTGGGATATTTTTCCTGAACGGCTGGGCAGGCTGGGGGCTGCCGCATCGACAGCAAATCTCCTGGACGACGTGGAGGGCCACGCTTGTGGTGAGGCAGGGAGAACTTTAAGCTCTGGCTTGCTGGTGGTGGGTGACCCTCCAAGAGGAGGTCCTGGGTGTTCCATGTCAGGAAGGGGGCACCCAACCCCAGGATGGGCAGGTGACTAAAGAAATGTGCTGCACACTGGTTGCACGGTGCCTTCCCAAAGTCCTGAAAGGGCCCAGCCCCACCTCCACCTAGATCTCCACATGTAGCACAAAGTACCAGGTGCTGTGTATGGGCAGTGCCCCCTGGGGTGTGAGGGAACAGACAGGCTCCCTACCCAAGCACTGGGCAGTGTCAGTCTGAGGCCCAGAGACTTTTCAACTTTCACACAATCCTTTCCAAAGGTCACTGGGACCAGCAGACCCTGCTTGACCCCTACCAGGCCACACATAGCTGAACCCTGATCCTGGTGATATCGGGCCCTTTGAGGGTCAGGAGACATCCAGAAACAGGGACCCGAGGGCCCTGAAGCTCATGTGAATAGTCTAGCTTCCCATTCCATTTTTATTTTATTTATTTATTTGTTTATTTATTTTTTTGTGGTACTAGGGATTGAACCCAGGGGCAGTCCACCTCTGAGCTACACCCCCAGCCCTATTTTATTTTTATTTGGAAACGCGGTCTCACTAGGTTGATGACAGTCTCACTACTTGCTGAGGCTGTCCTTGAACCTGCGATCCTCCTGTCTCAGCCTCCCAAGGACTGGGATTACAGGAGTGCACCACCATGCCCGGCTTCCATTCCATTTTATAGATGAGGAAACTGAGGCCCAAAGAAGAGGAAGAACTTGTCCAGGGCTTGGGCTCAGTGACGGAGCCAGGCCAACACCCAGTATCCTGTAGACTCTTTTCCCCGACCCCAACCCCTCCATCACCCACGTGGGGATCAGTGTGTGTTCCATCAAACCAAGGGGGCAGAGCAAGTTGAGCAGCTCTCTTGGCCGGCCTGGGACATGTCTGAGTGACGCCTGCAGGGTGGAGGGTGAGGCAGCTTCCCTCTGCTTTTCAGACGAAGACTTCCGGGGAAAACGGCAGGAGGTTTCCAAGGCGGAGGAAGCCCTAAGAGAAGGACAGTAAGAGGTAAGGCCCAGAGGCTGCCCGAGGTCAGGGCCTGCCACACCCCATACCCCATGTGTCTTACCAGGGGTGCAGAGGTGCTGGGCTCAGGCAGCTGGGTAGTGCAGATCCTGGGTCTCTTCCCTTGTTGTGGCAGGGAACATGGCATGCAAACTGGTCTTTTGCATTTCATTTGCCAAAAAGATCATCACACCTGCCTTTCGCAGATGCTGGAAACAGGAAAACAAAATGAGCTTTTGACCTTGGAGTTTACAGCCCCATGCTGAATGCATGCAGTCCAGCACACACGCAGCACACTGCGAGGACAGTTCAAGGAAATCAGGGCGGCTCTGCACACACAGAACTGTGTCTAGTCCCCTGCTTGGGCTGGGTGGTCTGAGATCTGTCTTACCAGATGAGGAAATGTCCCTCCCAAGGTGGCCACAGCCCCTGGGCCTGGGCTGCTTTTCCTCCCGTCTCCTTGGCACCCCTCTAGGGGACCAACAGGGAATGCCCATACCTCCTGCAGGACTGGGGCACATCCATCCCTCTGCCACCTCTTTCCCCACATCAGTTAGCTACCTGCCCACACTCCCTGCCTCCGCTTCTGTCCTGGTCCCAGTGGTCAGCATCTACCACACTTTTTGAACTATGGTGTGGCAGGTATAGCACTATTTCGGACTATGGAGAAATACTTGCTCCCCTCAGGATAGTTAGGGTAGAAGCGAGATAAACCAGGGTGCAGAGGACACAGCCAGTAAATACAAGCACCCCACTTTTGCATGGGTGGCAGCCTCCCCTCCCCTCTAGTCTTCTCCCTACTGCACCCCTCCCCAGGTGCTTCCAGCCCTCTCCCGTTCTCCCCAGGCCTTCCTCGTCCCCAGAGAGGCACCCCCACTTCCCACTTCTCTGGGATGCAGGGGAAACACCTGCACCCCCACTCCATCTTGCTACCCTCTCCAGCCGCCTCTCCTTCCCACTGGTCCCCAGGGGAAAACAGGCCCTACCCACAGGCACCCCCATCCCGGGAGCTTGCTCATCGTTTCTCTCTCCTGAGTTTCCCAGCTTTTCCTTTCAGCCTCTCTCTCAAATTTACTTCCTCCTTCCCCCACCATAAAACCCAGGAATCCTCACCATCTCCTCTTCCACCCAGCTGAAAAAGAATGGCGTCCTCCTCCACCCACTGCCAGCTGGCAGCCTCCTGGAGGGGACTGACTCAGGGGAGTCACCTGCCACCTGCAGGGCCTCATCCTGTCCTGCCTTTTTCTGTGTGCCTGTCTGAAGGCGATACCCACGGTCTTTCCTGTGCTCCCCTCCCTTGACTCTGGTGACCCCAGGATCCCTGGTCCTCCTTCCTCCCTTCCCAGCTCCTCTTGCTCCTCCCGCTCCCTGAGTACTCTCTGTTGTTCTGCCCTTGACCCTCTTCAGTCCTCTCTCCCCACTCTGCAGCAGCACCACCACCTGCTTTCAGCATCAGCAGTGCTTCTGCGCAGTTGGCGCCCAAAGCTGTCACTCCTCCAGATCTGCCTGCATCTCCAGCTGCACCCGCGATTGTCTTTCCAGCCCTGCATGTTGACTCACGAAAGCCATTCTTTTCTGACTTCCCCATTCCATTTCTCTTCCCTGTTCCTTCCATCAGTGCCCTGATAGACTCACCACTTAGTTAACAGCCCTAGCCTCCTTACTGCCCTGCCTCTCTTCATCCACAACCAAACCACCATTTTTCTTCTTTTGTGGTGCTAAGAATTGAACCCAGGGGTATTCTACCCCTGAGCTACACCCCCAGCCCCATTTTATTTTTATGTGGAAATGGGGCCTAAGTTGCTGAGAGCTTCACTAAATTGCTGAGGCTGGCTTCAAACCTGCCATCCTCCTGTCTCAGCCTCCCAAGTCCTGGGATTACAGGTGTGCGCCACCACACCCAACCCAAAGCACCATTTTTTTTTTTTTTTGCGGTACCGGGGATTGAACCCAGGGG